>JAUMHH010211181.1:0-12729 GCA_032359455.1 Chlamys rubida | reverse complement strand
AGCAACAGTAATTGATCTATTATATCTACATATCACAGTATATCTCAAATAAAAGTGCTAGACCTTAATTTGCATTTTGAGATATTGACGGGTGGTCAGGTGGCACAGTGGATAACGTACTAGCCTTTCATTAAGGCGGCCGGAGTTCGATTCCCTGATCGGATGTGAAAAGGTATTGAGTCACCGGGCCAACAAGAATGATTAATATAAGTTGTTATTTATAACTTGTTTCATAATTGTTGTAAAATAAATAAAGTTTATTGAACATATAAATAAGTAAACCCAATAGTCTTGTTTCTAGTACATGTAACTTTGACATTGAACTTGACCTCAATAGCTGTTCTAAATGTGTATTGCAGATCTATATATCACAATCTGATTAAAATCATCTGTTACATGGCTCTGTTACATGGCTCCGTTTATAACTTCGTATTATGCCTGAACGTAGTACAAAGTTAACGGAGCCATATGTAACAGATGATTTTAAGAACATTGTATATATCACAGAGTACATCTCCATAATAATTTTTTTAGATAATCTCCCGAAACAAAATTGTGGACAAGGGGACAGATAGGAGGCAGACAAATGGACAGACAAACAACGTGATTACTACAGGGCACCAGCAACTCTAGCATGGGTCCTTAACCCTTTCACCACTGTAGACCATAATGGACTCATCCAGATCAATGCATGGTAGAGTAGAGTCTGCTAAAGTTACATAGGGGTGAAAGGGTTAAAAATATTCTAAAGGTTGGGATTTCCCTGCTATCTGATCACTTGTTTACCTCACTTTAAAATATCTAATGATGAATTCCATAACGTCATTCATCACCAATAATGTATAAGATAAAGCTACCCTAGGCTGTCTCCATGCCGACAGACTGACCTAAATTCTTCTATCTAGACCTGATACTGACCACCCTGTGTAAACTCAGGATAGGCTCAGAATTGAGTGTTGGGAGGCATAATGGTGACCAAACATTTCTGATAACATTAACCCCCCTAATATAATTTTTAATACGGACGGAAGAATTCTTTTTAAATTGAGTTTGAAGGTCACACGTACTACCTTAACTCCTTGCACAAGTCCCTGATTAGCCTTTATTCAAATGAGATAACCATAGATCATTAATAATAAACATTAGCTGTTTTCATAGCACAGGCTTTTGACGTTGTATCAAAATCATATTCGAGTTACATTATAAACAAAACATATATGTACCTAATTACATCTGCGATTATAAACGACATTGTATCAATATTTTAGGTAAATAATGGTAACCGGTAACCTACTAAAAGAACGTTCTTTAGATTAGAGTGATTGCGTTTTATGATTGAGATAAATTTGTTGTATATTGTTAATTAGATCCGACGTCAAACGCCCGTGATGCCTTGACAAACGTGTAATGGAGTACTAAGGGTACTTACGTTACATTCCTGTCCCCACAAGATCCCGAGGGGAGGATCCTGATGCCCGGGGGTACCGCGCTAGCCATGTCTAGTTGTATATTAGTGCTGTCACGGAAGCCGGGGTGATGTTACAGGAGTGATAGGTTCCCGGTGTCCGTCGCGTGTCTATACACACAGAACTGACAGGGTCAAAGGGCAAACTCAGGTGTGCTGGGCGTTCGATACACCTCGTGGTTTATCATTACCACACGATATTTGCATTGTCAGCTTACAAAAACCTTACTAGAAGTGCTTGATTTAAACAGATTTCTTCTGAAATTGGAGATAACGTGTATTTTTCTCGACAAACATTGCTATATATTAAATAATCTAATACATAACCATTATGTGAAAACAATTCTACTTTTAAATCACGGAATTAGATCAGATATATGGTTTTAGTTTAATCTTATCACAGACTTAGATATCTAATTTAATTCCGTGATCTTACATTTTCGGTCCCCGAGGTTTGCTGTAGCCTTGATTGCAGTTATCTCTTTGAGTAGTGCACGGATCAAAATTTACACACTTCACAGATTATTTGATTTACAATTAACCAATACTTATCTATTTTTTTAATACATCAATTAAGAGGGGTTTTTCTCATATGGCCCCTCTGTTTTAACCACGGACTTAGATAATCTAATTCCGTGGTTTTAACAGTAGTTTAGATATTTTGAATTTCCAACTTTGTGGCTCAATACAGCGAGCACCAACGGCGAGTCTTAGCTAGAAGGATGAAACAGCTGTACGATATGCTGTGTAAGTCATTTTTGGAGTACTGTATTTATTACCAAATTTACAATACATCTCCAGCACAGACACAGACATACACACGTAGGGAGATATTAGCCAGGTGGCATAGGACTAGTAGTTAACGCCCGATAAGGCAGCTCCTGCGAATTCCTCAAAATTGTATTGATTAATATATATGCTAATTGTATTGACTGTATAAAATTGTATATCTATGTACTGTAAATCGCCTTAGTGGCTTATGTTAGCTAGATAGGGCGCTGTATCAAATGTTGTGTATTTATTTATTTTATTCTAATTTATGTTTGCTGGTAGCTCGGAACATCAATGTCCTCTTGTTTATCAAATCATAAAGATTACAACAAACAGGCTTCAAAATAATTATTCATATATAAATGTTCACAGCATTACTCAATTTTTGTGTTTCAATGTTAATATGTTAAAAACTTGTGGAAGCTCTTTTAACTTGTTTTGATGAAATAATGCCTAAACCTCTCTAACAATATTTAGGGAAAAAATATTTCCCGAGTGGCACAGATGGACCATATCTCGACAAAAAAATGATTTTGAAATTCTATACCAGGATATCTTACTTAGCTTCTACCCTGACCCATTACAAAATTTGCTGCAGAGGCTAGGTGAATTCCGTTTTCTACACCTCAATATTTGTGCTCGGATACTGCCTATATCATTTCCTCCACATTGAATTACCAAAAAATTAAGGGGGATCCTCAAATCCAACATCTGGTTTATCTTGGGAATCAAGTCAGCCTGTCTCATACCTCGTTTTCCTTGCCAGAACACTCATATTTCCAGTGCTAAATTGAGTAAATTGAAACCGGGAAAGTTGGACCCACCAAAATTGCAAAAAGTGGGCCCAACACCTTTGGACGAATACTAAAAAACTGGATCATGTTATGGAATGGACATACAATTGATCCACTACTGTGTAATTTGATTATGGTACTTTAGCTCTATTTTTCAGTCTTAGAACAAGACGTTTATATTAAACCTTTTCTTTCTTTATCATGCAATGCACCATCAGGTACTGTTCGACAATTTCCTGGACACTTTGCGTAAGACGTCGTCAATTCACCTACTCTAAAGAAACCGATAACAGGCTGCCACGGAAGCCGCGGCAAACATTTCAGTCTCTTATGAGGATTTACAAAATGTGAGCAAACCTGAAAAGATATTTTGAATAATAATCACTTGTCACTGGTACTCTAGTGTCTACTGACCTAAGTAGGCGACTTAACCCTTGTACCATCTTCCGTACCACAACAAATATTCGAATCTGGAAAGCCTGGCAGTTTACAAAAGTAGCCTATCCCTTCAAGGTTCAACTTTACAGTACTCTCCCTAAGGCCTTTGAGGGACAAATGTACTACAAACTGTGAGTTATGATTTACCGAAGGAGGCCATGTTTGTTCCAAGTCATAATCTAAACGGAATGTTTTAAATGTACTTAAACCTCTGTTGTATGACAGGTGTGTATTTTGAGACGAGGATGCCTCAATCAATCTGTCGACTTCAATTCAAATAGCAACGGCTGAAAAGCAGCTGGAATAGCAGTTGTGTCCAAATTACTGTTCGCGAAATAGAATCTGTAATTACGTCTGTACTAACTGCTATGTGTATTGCTTTGAAATGTATATTCAAATGCTTGCATATAACTACTAATCTCATAACAAAGTACATGAAATAACTAGATTTTGAAGTTTGCTTGTTCATAATGGCAACCTAACCAATATTGTCAGTTGACAGGTGTGTTAAAAGCCGCTATGGGGACTACACCAATTGAAGGTATTCTCAAGTTAGGCATGGATATCCTATTATAGGGGCCTGCAATGCGACCTAGCTGTATTTGCTTTTCTTTTCCCCCAGGTAACTCCTTTGTGTGCTGTTTGGCTGGATATAAGTGTTTTTACAAACGACCGAAAGCCGAGGACCATGATGATTTAGTCTAAAGTCTTTTTTAAAAATCTTGAAAAAGTTCCAGAGCAACAAAAAAGGTAAGGGTATTTAAACAGCATTTTCCCAAGTGGCTCCAATTTATTTGGCGTTTTGCCCATGGACTTTAAATTTGTTTGCATTCCCTGTGTCGGTTGCATTAATGGGTCTTGTTTCACCCCCCCCCCCCCCCAAGTCATTTCATCGCCAAATGTACTTTATAAAGGAATAACAATTATGCACATTTCAATTCACGAAAATGATTTATAAACTTACTCTAACAAAAGTTTAATGTTGAAATTCAAATTCTCGGTCAAATTCAACATGGATATTCAATCCTCTCTATACCGCTGTATCAAACGAAACTAACACTGCAATTTAATAGTAATCCATTGCATTGATAACTTATGAATGTGACTCAAGTAAATGTTTATGATTAAATTCTAAATATACCAGCAACAATAGCTTTCTTAATCATGTAATTATAGACCTTAAATGCACTAATTTGACAACATTGAACCATATATATTTTGTTTTAATTCAGACACATGCCTAAACACGTTATTTAAAATAACCTATTTAATTGATTTTAATGTCTATTTTGTAGTAAATTATGAAATACAAAAATAAAACGATTCAAAGAGGTCATAATAAAATATTTAATGCTGTTTTGCATGATTGTCAAATGAGTGCAATGTTTTCTCATGACTTTGTTTACAAACTTTTATTTAGGTACATGTATATAATTATAGAAGAAATGTCGATGTCTAAATATAAACCCCATTAAACTGAATTAAGGATTTCCCTATCTCCTTTCCCAATGTGGACATTGCTGTTACTCGTTGTATTTCTTAGGGTCTTATATAATAATAAATAAAAAACAAATAAGACCAATGTTTAAGTAAATGCTCGTTGAGTAGAGTTCCAAGTCGCAGATTAAACAAAACAAAAAACCCAAAAAGGTCTGTCAATAAAGTAAGCCAAACAAAATGAGCATTTTACTGCCTAAATTTACATCCATCAAAATGTTCTCCATTTTGAATTCATCAAGAATAATAAAACTATAAAAGGGAAGAACAAATCTTGTATTACGTACTCTAGTTGAACATAATATAAAGTTTATTTATTTGGTAAGGACCTCGGGAATTTTCACGACACACCGCCTGGTTATGACACTCACATCTATGAACCTCCAGAACGAAACGTAAGGCGATTAAAAAAGTTATCTTTCTATCAATTGAGCCTAGGTATAACCCTGACTGACATTGCGCTCGGATTGGATTTAAAAAAGATCATATCGTAAATTATATGTTCAAGTGAAATCCTGACACCTTTATGGAGACGATCATTCGGTCTGTTTAATGTGCACGCATTTTTGTTGTTTGCATTTCACAATTAGATGTCAACACCAAAGAACATGATTTACGAGATGTTTTAAACGTTTGATGTAAATATTCCACAGTATGTTGTCTGTTGCAAACCGAATGTTTTGTGACAAAGTTTTTCTAGTTCTTTTTTTTTGCTGTAAATTTTCTCAAAACAATAACACTGATAAAAATGGAAATTTGCATCATTAAATTATTATTTGTTTTCTCCCTCATAATATTTCCAATTCTCGCCGTGTATCGTAGAGATAAGTTTGTCATAGGAAACTCTTCTTGCACGGCTATTGTTTTCTTTGCGTTCCGAAATTTTTCAGGAAACCCCATATGTGAAAAACTGCTTGGGGGAAAATTATGATTAAGAATGAAAAATTAAGGTAACATTTGCTCATATTGCATTACTGTTTTTCCGAGAAAAAAAAATACTGGAAAAATGTAAAAACGCACGATATATTGAAAACGTTTTGCTACAATCTGCGAAAAATGGCCAGACTTGTCATTTACCGATTTGAAAAATAACATAGTACTAAAACCAATTCCTTGAGGAAGGTTAACATTGTAAACATCACGCAAACAGAGTGGTAAAGATGCAATTCAAAGTTTGTCTCTTACATATGTAACGTATTTATCAATGTGATATTTACTCCCAATAATCATTAGAAAATTGAAAAAAGAGCTTTTTAAAAAAACGAAACAATGTTTGACTTTTTTCAGCAACATATGACCTATGGCCCATTTATGACTCCTCAGTGATTCTTATAGATTTAAATCAATCAAATATAAACGTCAAGAACTAAAGTGTTCCGAAATAAAGAATACATAATATGTATAATAACAAATATTTAGAATTAAGAAAGAATATTTAAAATAAAGAAAGTATATGTAGAATAAAGAATAAGTATAATGAAGACCTATGTAGAATAAAGAATGTGTAGAATATAGAATATGTAGAATAAAGAATATGTAGAATATAGAATATGTAGAATAGAGAACATGTAGAATTTAGAATATGTAGAATAAAGAATATGTAAAATAAAGAATTTGTAGAATAAAGAAAGAATATTTAGAATAAAGAAATAATATGTAGAATAAAGCGAAAAGGAAAATAGACCTATTTAACCATTTATAATGTCAAAAAAATGCAACTTTTTGCTAGAACAGATATATCATACGTTTAACTGCTATTTCATGTAAACCCTGCCGGGATCATTCCTGTTACAAGGCTAGGGTCAACCTAAATGACTGATAGTACACCAGCAGAGTATTTTTGTGTTTTGTGTATTTGCCTCCCGTGATAGGGCGGATCTGATGCCAACTTTATAGTGCTATCGTACTGAAATACCATACCAAAGGCACCCAGCACAGCATTCCGCACGGTCACATATACTGACAACGGCTGAACCAGTTGTTGCCTTTACCCATAATGCTTAACGTTAATTAAGCAGGGAATACGAACCACTATGATTAAGGACTTTGGTATGTCCCGGCCTGGGGACAGAACTGATTGCCTTCCTCACCTGGGCAAACGTTCAACAGTAAGGCCAAAATTCTAATTTATTTGAGATGTAACACGGCATTTGATTGGTCCATTAAAACAATTTGCGACGGTAAAACCACGAAATACCGTCCGCAAATTTCTTATTTGTATTTGAAGCCCGGGTGGCGGTTGTTAATGATGTCGATGAAGCCGACTGACCCTGACACGTCATGAAATCACGTCGCCAGTAAAACTCAATTTCCGACAGTATAATCACGATTTACAAATTTCAAAATACAGTAGGGTTATCCCCTAAGTGAGGTGTTGTCAAGCAAGGCCCTAGGAAATAAAAGGTAGAAAGAAATGTAAAGATCACAAATATTGCAATGGGTGCAGCAAATTTATTTTGGTCGCTTTTGTGAAGAGTAGAGGGCACAAAAGCAAACCACAATTATGCAGGGGGTTAAAGGTCAATGGAATGCAATTTGTTCAAAAAATATTAAAAGAATACAGAGAAAAATGGAAAAGAATGTCTTCAAATCCCTTTATAAATTTACTAAATTTGACGACAACAAAGAATGATACTAACTATTTATCATTTAGAAGATTCAAACTTGGAAAAGGAATTGACAGTTTAAAAATATGTTGCTCCAAAATTACATATATTGGAAAAGGATAATTTATATGATCACTGGCAGCAGTTTCAATTCATGGTAGGTATATTTTTGATAAAAATGAACTATATTTTTTGCGATAATAAATTAATAGCAATTAAAACACCAGTATCAGAGTTACCATACTTTGGTAAAGTAGATTATAAAACGTTATCCATCTTTAAAAGCATTTTTGTTTATCGAATGATCTATCGTAATATGCGCAATCAAATATAATTAATATCCATTTCGATATGATATCATTATAGACTCCGCATGGTTGTAATGACGTCAACAAAAATGCAGAAGAATATTTACCTGGTGGTGTTGATGGCAGTATACGGATTAGCGGAAACATCTGAGCAGAACAAAATATCAAGCTTAAGCACAAATCATGATCTTACTACAACGCCTGATATTAATACAACACCTGATCTAATTACAACACCTGACCCTACTACAACACCTGATCTAGCTACAACACCTGATCTTACCACAACACCTGACTCAACCACAACACCTGATACAACAATACCTGATCAAACCACAACACCTGATCTGACTACAACACCTGATCTTACTTCAACACCGGATCCTACCTCATCATCTGATCCTTCCACTACACATGATCCTACTACAACACCTAACCCTACCACAACATCTGACCCTACAACCATACCTGATGTTACTACAACATCTGATTTCACCACAACACCTGATCCTACAACATCTGATCCTACAACAACACCTGATCTTACTTCATCACATGATCCTACTACAACACCTGATGTTACTACAACACCTTATTTCACTACAACACCTGATCCTACCACAACACCTGATCCAACCACAACACCTGATCTTGCTACAACACCTGATCCTACCACTACACCTGCTTTCACTACAACACCTGATCCTACCACAACACATAATCCTACCACAACACCTGATCCTTCCACAACACCAGATCCTACCACAACACATAATCATACCACAACACCTGCTCTTACTACAACATCTGATCCTACTACAACACCTGATCCTACCACTACACCTGCTTTCACTAGAACACCTGATCCTACCACAACACATAATCCTAACACAACACCTGATCCTTCCACAACACCAGATCCTATCACAACACCTGATCCTACCACAACACCTGATCCAACCACAACACCTGATCCTACTACAACACCTGCTCTTACTACAACACCTGATCTTACTTCAACACCTGATCCTACCACAACACCTGATCCTACCACAACACCTGATCCAACCACAACACCTGACCCAACCACAAAACCTGATTTCACCACAACACCTGATCCGACTACAACACCTGATCCTACTACACCACCTGATCCAACCACAACACCTAATCCTACCACAACACCTGATCCTACCACAACACCTGATCCTACCACAACACCTGATCCTACCACAACACCTGATCCTACCACAACATCTTATCCTACCATAACAACTGATCTTGCTACAACACCTGATCTTACCACAACACATAATCTTACCACAACACCTGATCTTACAACAACATCTGATCCTATTACAACACCTGATTTTACTACAACACCTGATTTTACTTCAACACCTGATCCTACAAAACTTGATCCTACCACAACACCTGATCCTACCACAACACCTGATCCTACCATAACAACTGATCTTGCTACAACATCTGATTTTACCACAACACCTGCTCTTACTACAACACCTGATCTGACTACAACACTTGATCATATCACAACACCTGATTACACTACAACACCTTATCCTACCACATCACCTAATCCTAAAACAACACATGATCTTACTTCAACACCTGATCCTACCACATCACCTGATCCTACCACGACACATGATCCTACTACAACTCTTAAACCTACCTCAACACCTGATCCTGGTCTAACTACAACAGCATCTGGTCCTACAGCAATGCCTGATCTCACTACAACAGTATCTGGTCCTACAGCAACGCCTGATCTAACTCCAACATCATCTGGTCCTACAGCAACGTCTGGTCTAACTGCAACAGCATCTGGTTCTACAGCAACGCCTGGTCTAACTACAACATCATCTGGTCCTACATCAAAGCCTGATCTAACTACAACTGTATCTGGTCCTACTACAACTCCTGGTCTAACTACAACAGTATCTGGCCCTACAGAAACGCCTGGTCTAACTACAACATCATATGGTCCTACAGCAACGCCTGATCTAACTACAACAGTATCTGGTCCTACAGCAACGCCTGATCTAACTACAACAGTATCTGGTCCTACAGAAACGCCTGATCTAACTACAACATTATCTGGTCCTACAGAAACGCCTGATCTAACTACAACAGTATCTGGTCCTACAGAAACGCCTGATCTAACTACAACAGTATCTGGTCCTACAGAAACGCCTGATATAACTACAACAGTATCTGGTCCTACAGAAACGCCTGATATAACTACAACAGTATCTGATCCTACAGTAACGCCTGATATAACTACAACAGTATCTGGTCCTACAGCAACGCCTGATCTCACTACAACAGTAGCTGGTCCTACAGCAACGCCTGATATAACTACAACAGTATCTGGTCCTTCACAAACAACTGATCCTCACACAACTGGTCCAACCACAACAGCTGGTTTAACCACAACGACTGTTCCTACTCCGTCAACAATGTTGACAACGACAAACCCAGGTATTACTATGCTTCTTCATTGGAATATTTTGCATATTTCATAATTGTTTCTATACATTAAAATTATAAGAGAAATTTGAAAAGTTGTTAAACTGTTGAATTCGTTTAAAATAGTCCATTTATAAGTTTAACCTTTAAAAAAAATAAGCTATAAGTACTTATTGCATTGCTGTGTTGTAATTGAAGATATGTATACAAAAAGCTTTGACGATTTCTTTGAATATTAGTGATGCATTAGTGCCAATCGAAGCAGTTGCCTATTTCCTACTTGGAGGTAGAAAGACTCTGGTTCGTGTCAGACATCAACGAAATGCCAAGCCATAAATCTGACGCAGAATCTCTTTGGAAACAGTTAAGAGTGTCAAATTTAGATCCTACAAAGAACGTGGGTGATATGGACTTCAACGTAATGGCAGGTCATAAATGTCTTTAACAGGAGTTTGATTTACATGATGCTATTTAAGTGTTAGGTAGTCTATAAATACTTTGCTGCTAGGTTTTTAGGTCGTTCAGTTTTAGTATTATGTATGAGACATGTTTTAAAAGAACATAGCTGAATAGAACTGTGTTTTTCTCTCGATTGCCTCTTTCAAACTTTACCTAGGTTTCAATCAAACGTTTCTAGCTTAGGTCGCCTAAACCGGCAACTAGTTTTGACTAGTGCAAGTGGAGTTGGTACCTTAGTTTGTATCGTTTTATCATTCCTGAATATGAAAATAAATTAGTTATTTTTTTATTTATAGGACTAGACTTTAATGAAGGTACTCAATCATACGTTTAATAATGCTTTTCTTAATAAGTAATTTCTTATTCTATTATTCATTCGTTCGTTCATTTGTTTTTTCATACTTACACTAACATGCATATATGATTAAAAAAAGTGATTTTATTTATTATTGATTGTGTCAATCATACAATTTGTAATATTTTACAATGCGTGTAGTACAGTACTCGATATGATATTAATTCATTCATTCTTTTGTTCGCTTCGTTCGTTCGTTCGTTCGTTCGTTCATTCCTGCGTTCATTCATTCATTCATTCATTCATTCATTCATTCATTCATTCATTCATTCATTCATTCATTCATTCATTTATTCATTCATTCATTCATTAAGTTTCGCTTTGTGCTTTATGTTCCGATATACGTGCATATGTAAAAGTTTTAAAATAATGTTTATGAAAAACCTTCTAAAAATACATCAGTTTGGTCAAATCTTTGAATTCGTATTTTACATACAAACTTTTAAGTTACATTTATTGGTATTTTAGGTTGCGTAGCTTCATCGAAATCATACGAAATGTCACCAACTGTACCAAAGGAAAACGGTACACTGTCATTAAGCTGTGTCTTTGAAAACAACGGAAACTGCGACAAAGACAAAATTGAATGGCGTATTGGGAGCTTCGTTAGAGATCAAAACAGCACGAAGATCACAATAACATACATGGATAACACTTCACAAATGAAAGTTTCTTCTTTGTCACATATTGACGCAGGTATTTATCTTTGGATTTCTATTATGATAGTATTTGTTTTTGTTCTGTATGTTTTATTGCGCAATTACGGATGCTGTTGTTAACATGTGTTTTTGAATGGAAAAATGGTTCAATTCAGGTTTTTCTGGCTTAAAATAACTTCCCCTGTGAGGTTATTCATAGGCTTTCGGGCACGTAAATACGAGGCTCTCTTTGGTTCTCTGAATATAAATCCTCCGTGGCAACATTGTTGAAGTATAGGCTTTGCAATTTAAAGGTCCTGAGTTCGATTTCATCTCCGCTTTTAATTTGTTTCTGTTTAGTTTTTATTTCTATTTTCAAACAATTCAAATTTCAAGCATTACCGTAAAGCTGGTTATTTACGTGGGCTTAATTTGGTGGCGATTTTGACCCAAAATAAGAAAAAAAATGTACACGGATTATAAATTCGCGATTTTGACACGTGAAGTAACTAAAATTAGGCGGCGTTTTAGCACAGAGACTCGTCATCTAAAGTTTAAATGTGAGAATATTGAGCAACAGCATGCACGTATTACGGTTATGAAGTTTTTTTTCGCGCCTCATTTTTACGATTGTCATATTATTCTGCGGGTCATGTTTTCGCGAGTACTTTTTGACCCCGAAAAAACGCGAACATATCGTCACCACGGAATTATCCTGCTTTACGTATTACAATTATTCGAAAGGCATGGCAACATGTGTTTTGTATGAAATGCTTCTTTTGAAAAGGAATTAAACAAGTATTTTTCAATAGTGACACTGGCACTTATACAGTTTGACTTAATGGTATCCTAAAATGAAGTCTGTGATAGGGAATGCAATTTTGTATAGCCTCATACCTGGTAAT
>JAUMHH010211170.1:0-12729 GCA_032359455.1 Chlamys rubida | reverse complement strand
AAGAAGTCGTTTGAAGATTTTAACATATTTGACCCCTGTGACCTTGAAAGTGGGTCAAGGTCATTTATTTGAACAAAGTTGGTAGCCCTTGATTCCAGCATGCTACTGGCCAAATATCATCATCCTAGGCCATTTAGTTACTGAAAAGAAGTTGTTTAAAGTAAAAAGTTGACGCTGGACAGACGGACGACGGACGCCTCACCATGGCATATGCTCACTTGCCCTTCGGGCAGGTGAGATAAAAATGACTGCATTATTATTTCACAAGTTTGTGTTATAGCTAGGTAGGTAGGGACTGGCCCAACCGCCTGTCCTGCGACACCCCGCACATAAATAATTTAATCTTTTAGTGCAGTAGCCTGTATATATTGTTATATTCGACTGAAGTGTATTTTATTTAGCTCACCTATATTTTATTCATCCATGTATGCCTATGTTTCTTTGCACTCTAGATGTTTTTGTTCGTTTTAAATTAGGCCTATAGTTGTCGCAGAAATAGCTCTACCGAGCTAATGTTTGTATATTTATGGTATGCGACATTAAATAAATATTCCTGTATCTTGTAGTGTCTGTAAGAAATAAGAAACACATTAGCTCTTAACAAGTGTTGTACTTTAATCAAGACAAACTGTGAATGCAGGCGACAACAAAACACATACTAATAATTTGTTTTTTTTCTCGATTCCATAAAATATATATATCCATTCATACATAATTTATAGTGATACAAAGAATTACACAGTAAGTTATAAACAATCGACATAATTTAATGTTTGTGACATGTACATAGACTGACACGTATATAATTGGACGGCATACCTTGTTCAGCTGATACTGGGGGAGTAGAGGCTTTTTGGAATGTAGCGTACGTAGGAGCCATAGCTTGATTGGGCGAGTTGTTACTGACACATACTACAGGTCTCACATTCCCATATCTTCTTGTTCTCTTTATAATATCTTCACGTTTGACCTATATTACACTTAAATATTAAACTAATGGACTTTTTGGTCCTGACTTCTCACATAATATTACTATAATAATCCATTCACACAATTTCATAGTTATTCGCTATTTTTTCATCATAAATTCTGAAACTTCTAATCTAGGAAACACTCAAATTCTAATCTATTTTATATCTTCTTTTCTAATTCAAAACCGTATCACTCAAAAGCCAATCAATAATTCTGTACAAGAAATGAAATTACAAAAAAATATTTAATGATAATTTTGTTACAGGTCTTTGTTCAATGTCTTTCCTTTTTGAAATGATATTTAAGATATCGATAGATTTCACTCCCACCAATTGAAAAACGAATGAAGATGTCTTGATAGGAAATATCCCTGGAATCCACAAGGATAGTTAACGTTGATACCAGTTAAAAGTATGGAAATATAAATAATATTAAGTAAAATAGTAATGATTGGTGCAATGAAAAAGCAGATGTGTGCTGATATACTAGGAACTTTTATATATGTATGTATGTGTGTCACAACTCACAACCGGGAATGATGTTAACATTTATACTGCAGTACAAAAATATGGTGGTATAGCACATGCAAATAAAGGAAATCTGACAATAAATACAAGTGTACTACACAGTGTTATAATCGGTGGTAAAGTTCTTAGATTTGTGACAAAAATATACCAAATTACTACAGCATAGTATAAAGTCAAAATTACAAAACAAATATTCTTAAAAAATTTAAATAAATATATCTTATAAATTGCAATTATGTCTCCAATGATCTTGGCCCTATGAGTATCAGCTGAACGCACTTCTTTTCACCAAAGTGTAAATAAAACAAAAACAGTCTGTCATGATCAAGGTAATTCAAAACAAACCATTAAATATGTAAGCAATAAGCCAATAACTAGGACTAACGGTCGGGTATAACGTGTTTTTACCTCTATACAATGATGGTGAACATCTCGTAATAATGATATGGGTTCAATCTTTAACTGTTATTTAGTGTTTAAAGATAAAATGTTTCAATTTTTCAACCCAAATCATTTTGTTTAAAATCTGCACTTTTCATGACAAGATGATGAATAATATTCAAATTTTGTATCATTTTTTAGCATCACTAAATAAAGCTAGAGGATTCAAACTCATTTTCTAGATATTCCATTCTGTTCAATTCAGAAACAATTGTTTCCCCTCACTGCAATTTAAGTAAGAAAAAGATTATGAAATCAAAAAGATTGAAATAAGAAAGATGTGCATGGAATTCTAATTTGACTATTGTGTTGTACATATTTAATAGGTGTACAAAATACTGTATATTTTATACCATAAACCTCCTATAGTATGCATGCATATATCGATTTCAATATTATATATGTTGTGTTGATAAAATGTTTATAATACACAAACATGTAAACTGTATTGACAAAATCAAATGTGCAGACACCACTCAACACTGTTTATCAGCTTACAACCATTTTATCCTTCGTCTCATATGATATTAGATTCAGTTGGCAAAGCCAATAGGTTAAAAAAAATGTATAGGTACTCTGATCACAGAAAACCTATGTGTTGGGAATCTTTGGTCAAAAATGGAATTCCTAATGTTAGCCATTACATTATGCTGTACTATCTGTACCTGTTAATGGCTTCCGTAGCTTCCAAAGGGACAAATATACTTTTAACATCAGTTCTCCTAATAAACACACAACTTCATAAAGGATTTTTTTATCATACCTGCATGTACATACATAGTTAAACAGACATGTGTCCCTAAAGTGAACGTTCTTCATGTGCACACTATCTCAATTATGTGGATCAATGTTATTTCATTTAAGGGGCATCTCATCAATGATTTTACCCATAGGTCCATTTTTATTACAATTGCTGGTGACTGGTCATTGATATCAAATAATAAATTAAATAAAAGCATTAGCACTTTACATTTCTGATCAAAACTATATCAAAAGCTTGATATGCATTTGTGAAGATCATAAAATACAAACAACTATAATTATGACAAGTCAATCAAAGGGTCGTCGGGGAAATCAATGCAGTCTACATACAGAACTTAACATTGGAACGTACACAGTGGTAGGCACAAAATATATACAAAACATACAATACAGTTATCACATTTTACAATATTGCATTTCCGGAAAAAAATACACTAAAAAAATTGTGTAAGTTTTGCAAATTTATATCTGGTCTTGAAGTAAAACTTCAACTTGTTACATTATAAAGATGATTTCCTCTCATTTCAAAATCAACCAAACAGGGGAGAAGTGGGTCATCTTCAATGCATAATTAAACCTTATGCTTGCAGTTATCAACTAGCTGGTCACAAAACAATGATTGGACCACATGTCAATGCTATCCTAAGGGGTATCTTCTCATCTCCCCATCCACACATGCAATATTTACAATCAATTAAAATATTTAATTGAAATCTTGTGACATGGACAACCAATCAAATGACATGAAATGATGATTCAAAGGGCATCCTACATTTGTAGTAGCCTATCTAACAACCAAGCAGCAACCAAGTATCAAACGAAATGCACTCTTGCCCATCTGTCATAAATAGATATTAAACCATGCTCCATTCTCACAGTTGTGTTATATTATGAAACATTGGGTTTACCTCCGAGAATTTAACCTATTATCAAACAAAAGAAGGCATTCTTTAATTATGGATGAAAACCCTTCCTTATTTACAAGGTACAGCAGAAACGTGTCTTCACAACAGCATCTGTTTCATTTTACTGGTGAAAACTTACTCGAAATTTGCAAAATTTGCTTTGATGTTTTTTGGAAAAATACACATTTTTTTCTTTATAATATTTACTTCTTTGAAGATAGCAGTATCATATATAAACACAAACTGCCCCTGGTCATATATTAAAACCAAAGTCAACAATCTACAATGTAAATTAACGCTATCATTGGTTATTGTACAATATAAATTAACGCTCTCATCTATGTGGACATCACAGATAATATGACTATCGGTCCTACAGAACAAAATATGTTACAGATGGATGACCTTTGACCTAGCAACAGATATCACCTCCACATCTTCATACAACTGATTTAATGCCTCAAAGTTCCATTCAAAAATGTTCAAAGCCACTCAGTATATACACACATACATGTTTGACTGCTGTCAGACTCCTCTCACTAAAAAAACCAAATTGGTCATCATCACCTTCGTAAAATCAACCTAAATCAATAAGACACCAGAACACAGACAGAAAGTGGGACGAGAATTCTGGCTGGAAATGCGGCATTCCAAAACTTAATCACAAAAAAATAATTTAGTTTAAAACCTGTTGGCAGGATTGTGCAGGGTTCATGTGAAACACTTAAAAATTCATTGAATAAATGGGGATTGATTTTCAACACAGTTTAGATCACATTACACTGTATGAAAATAAAATGATAAATGTTACAGCACATCGGAAAAAATTCCACACTTAACAAGTCCGACTTGATACCATTTGTACTAGATCCTTCCTTAAACAGCCCCAACACTGTACCTATATCAACAGCAACGGTAAATCATGCCTAAAACCTGATGTCAACACACCTGGGACATCTGAATTCAGTACATTTGGCAAGTAATTTACTTTGCCTGCATGCTCCAACGGGAAGGTAAGTGAATTATGTACAGACATCTAGGTCCCCCGTTGGATGAATCTCTGTGTGTGAAACAAGAATAACACATCTCCTAATTGGTAGCGTTTCTAGGTCAAACTTTAAAGCACATCCAAGAAAACAATGTGATATGTTTCATATTATGAATATTAAGAGTTCAAGTACATGTTAACATTATATGAATATTGTGTAAAATTGATCATATTAATTAAAAAGATTTCAAGTGATGATAATGATGATGGGATATTAAAATGGCTACATAGGCCAGTTAAAAATAGGTCTCCGTCTACAGACTCCAGAGAATCATGTCACACAGAAATGTCAAAGATTTTCCACAATGACAACCAGTCTACTTTGAAACCCATCAAACGACATGGTATAACAGGCACAACTTAACATCATACAAAACCTTACATCAACCCTTGACTCCCAAAATAAATCTTAATCGTTTTGCTGACACAAAATAAAAAGCATATTTCATCCTTCGCATACATTCCATTCTGGAAAATCTTTGGCGTTCATATCAAAATTAAAATTCCTGACCACAGCGATGAACTTTCTGGATTCATATAACTATTCCTGCATATTAAGCTAGCTAGCTTTTGTGTTATTACAGTATTTCAGAGAACCAGATACCTTGTTTGTTACTTCTCTAGTTTATGTGGTCAGTACTTGTATGTACAATTTTGTGACAGATGTGTCCATATATACCTGAATTATAAAGCTCTTCATATACAGACATGTTATAATGACCGTTCTCCAAGATGAAGTCATAATAGATCTAATGCTCACAAAACAAACTAAATGTGTTACTTCAGCAGGTGTCTTAACTGTATCTGATAAAACGTAACAATAAAAGTGTTCATCTGAACAAATATTTTTCTATTTGCCACATTTAACCTGAAGAGCCACCAAATGAGAAGTAGGTAAGGACTGAAGTGATCAGACTTCTGTCTTTATTTCTATCATTCATGTGAATGATGTCAATAAAGTATTTAACTCATATGAAAAGCATACAAATCCTGATGCTGTGAATCTCCAGACACGATCATCTTCAAAACGGTATATATGCTTGACAACTATAGGCAGTTGACTGATCTCCTGTCTCAGTATTACTAACGGTTACCGGAGAGAGAGAGATTTCCTACAGATTATCTCCCTTACATTGCTACTACTTTTCATTTCGTGTCAAAGAACTGACCTTGTCGATTTAAATCTGGCATCACATGTAGTGATTTTGAGCTATGAGGGACTGTGATGAATTCAGTTAAATATCACATATTTGAAACTGAACAACATGTGGTTTTACAAGCTTGATATCACTCGCATGCTAATTTACTGTCAAAACTGGACAGGGCTATGCCGAAGGCCTGTACTGCACACAGGGGGTAGTTAAAATCCAAAGTAAATACGTCTTCTGCCACACGACCAAACTGCATCACAATGTAGTCCACTGGAAAAGGACAGTCAAAATGCATTAACATTATAATAATAATAATTTGAGGTTCTTATATACCGCTTTATCACAATCTAGTTTGTAGGTCATCTCAAAGTGGTTCACAAATTATTATCCGTGGGTATAGGGCCTCTGCAACCAGCCAATATCTTTCTCAACTCCCTGGGAAGCATTATACAGCCAGTGCTGCCATTTCGGCGCTCACAGCTAGTATTTTACAATTCTAGCACTGCCCAACCACGTACTCATTTACAGCTGAGTAGACTGGAACAAGCAGAGTAAATTATCTTGCTCAAGGATACAACACGGTGCCATGACGTGACTCGAACCCGCAACCCTTCAGTCACAAGCCCAGCGTCCTATTACTAGACTACTGTGCCTCGTTATTATCATAATTATACTTGTAAAAGATTGTTTGAAAAATAAAGTCCATCAGAGTTTATGTTTTTCTTTTGTTTATGAGAAGTATGTATTGTCACTGTAGGCAGAAACATATTGATTACATTACCAGTTTAAAACATTTCTGTGAACTTACCATCATTGTCGTGGACAATTTGGAAATTTTTCACCGATGCTTGTGTTACCCGTCCATGAAAGTTCAACACATAGGATTGTGTTTCTGAAATGAACAATTTGAACATAGAAAATATTAAAGAAGACTTTTTGGTCACACATCATACAAAAATCGGAAGTGTCACTAGATTTTCCAAACTGATTATACCAGTTTCAATTTTCAGAACCAGTGGAATGCATTCCTGTGCTGACAGGTGTACGCACACATTGCACAAGATTAGCTCAGTGAAACCATACAGTGACTATAAGTGCTCGGTAGTACAGCAAGAGATGTGGTTTTTATTTAATGAAACGTTATACTGTAATTACAATACATGAGATTTTATTCAGGTCAATTTTCAACATCGTAACATTTAAATGATGTTGATTTTATTTTTTAATTATAGACTTAATAATTATTGCTCTGCAATGTGTCATTAAAAGAGAAATTTTTTGCCACTTTTTTTTCTTCATCTTTTATTTTTGAATTTCTTAGTGAAACAATTGTTTCAGTTGGTGGCCAATGGCTATTATCTTCGCTAGTCAAATGGCCGACGCTTGCAGCAATCCTTTCACAGTTTGTGTTATAACCTGAGCTAAGAGAGGTAACTCTAACAAGTCTTAACATTTTGCTAAGCTTACCGTCATTCCACACAGGAGTTTTATTATGTAACTCAAGAATGTTCTCCATGTTCTTCCTCTTCCAGCGGTCTATCAGGCCATCATTATCCTGATGAACAAACGAAAAACAAGAATTACTGACATATAAATAAAATACTGCAGAAATGAAACATCCCCAAACCTTGTGGTAACTCGACTCAGTGGTCTGATGAACTCTTTACATTTAAATTTGACCAAACCGGCTTGTAACGGAAGGCCAATGAAGGTTTGCTTCCATTAACTCCCATAAAGGTTGTGCTAATACTGGGTAATATTACTATTAGTGGATAAACCACAGAAGTAGCAACGTTCCAATGAATATGTACAATAACAAAATTCAAGTGGCATCCACTGGGCTCTTCTTTTAGATCCCATAGTTAGAATCAGTCAGAATAACTTTTAACCTGTTTAAGTTTGGTTTGGCTACTTTTTCTCTGAATTCCTTTCAACAAATATTGTTTATCTTTGTGAAAGGTGTATAGGTATGACGCACCTGAAGTTTTACCCTATTCATATCCCAAATCATGGAAGTGTGATGTTGATCTCCTTGTTATCTATATAAAGGCATGAATAGGTACTGTGTTTTTACCAAATTGAACATTTTGACAGTCAAATAATATTTAGCATTTTATGTTGTGATAGTTATATCTATAAAGTATCAGGGTTTTCAAATAAATATTCTAGCAATAAACTGAATGAAATAAATCAGTTTTCATTTAATCAAAATTTCTACAGGACACAAAGCACCAAGTATGTGATCAATAGATGTCTGTTTGACAATGACCTCATAAGCAAGCATACAACTTAAAAAATCTAATTTTGGAAATGGATCCTAGGTCCAAATTTGGAAAAATCATCCAAAGCAAAACTAGAAAAACATGTAACTTTCAAATATTTGAAATTTTCTTCATGAAATGTATGACTTTTAAAAATTTCTAAATTGCAATACAGTACTTTGTTATTATGAAAGACCGCAAGTTTCAAAAGTTGATTTTTTTTCTTCTCATTATTTTATGTTGAAAAGGGGGATTCAATTTCTATTGGAAATGAATTTATTCCACAGCCTGGTTCAAAATCCCTGACAAGTTTTTAATTATATCTTGACATTTTTTTCTATATTATTACTCCTAACAAACGAAGGATGTAAAAGTGTTAATTATGGACAGCCATTATAAGACAATGTGAACTTGACTTACTGATCGCGGTTTAATGTCCACTCTCTCGTGGTCAAGGTTCATCCCCGGGATAATAATGGTCATCTTTCTTGGTCCCTTAAATCCCAGCACATTTGTTTCCTGAAATGAAATTTTCAAATCTGGTTTATAGCATGAAATTAATTTATTAACTCTTTTTACCTTACAAAATCATTTTATACTAATCATTTCACAGCTAGTCTTATTGCAAGTGAGGAAATAATCGCACTGATGAAATTGTTTAATTTCTCAACTTCTTTATCATTTCTAGATATATAGAATAATGTTTTCAAATTGTAAATCACATACCAAATAACAGCCAAACTTTATTTAGTTTCTCATCTTTTGAGAATGTGAACAAAACATCCACCAGATTTCATGATTCTTACATTGTGTTAAAATTAAATTCTAGAGCGGTCCAAAAACAACGCATTTTTAACTGAATACGTAAACATTTCTCAATTAACCACTGCTAACAAAAAATAGTCCAAGTATAATTTTTTTCCGCACATGATTATCATTGAGGTTGTACGCTAATTTTTAACAAGACACTGATCCAAGTTTATTTTTATGAAATATTAATTTAGATCAAATTTATTCGTCTCTTCCTGTGATGAGTCGGCAAGTAAAATAAAATGAGGCAATAATTGCGGAACTCAATGATTCCATGGCAGACTTTATCCCATTGGACCCTCCTATACTTACATAGACAACTCCTATCAGTTCCTTCCTTGCATTTTCGTAGTTTTGCTTTGGGTTGTCTCCGTTGTCAAACAGGGTGAAGTGTGTTCCCAGTAAGTTGGAGCGCAGTTTCCCTACGTAGGCCTCGCCCCCGCGCGACAGGTCTGTGGGGTCCGTAGATATCAGGTAGTTAGAGGTCTTACTCTTCTTCCGTTTTCTTCCAGCTAATAAAAATATCTGAAAGAAAGTCGCAACCCACGATTATAATTCATTTTAAAAACATTTATTTGTCAAAATTAGATTTCATGAAACAATATTATAACTCTTTCACCACCTTGAAAAGTACAACACCAAAAAGTTGTCACCAATAATTACTAAATATTAGTGTACGACCCCAAACACAGTGAACTAGTTATGTCTACAAACCTGGCAATAACAGTGTCTGGGTTAGAACCTGTTATAGTTATACTTAACATGATATATGTTAATATATTTCTGGCTGTTGATAAAAGATTCAGTTATTACATTCTATACAAATACAAATGTCTCGATCATGTGAGAAACTATGTTTGTGAAACTCTAGGAAAATGCTTGTTATGATAGCTCAAAGTGAATCAATTGAATGATGTCACATTTAGGCACAGTCAGTGCAATAGCTGACTTTCTGTATAGAAGGCTATAATTATAAACTCAAGTAAAGACTATACGTAACAGTAGAGAAAGACACAGTACAAACAAATATGTGTAATTTACAAAAAAAATATGAAATGAAATTTGCAGAAAAGCTTTAAAGCTGAAAATTGGGGGAGGGTGCACGTGGGGAATGAAACGTTAACTTACACCCATGAAAGAAATTATTAATTGTAACTTGACATTCACGACCTTAATACCTAACCCACAGAGGTCAACAGCCCCACCCACCTTTTTGCCGTCCTCCCTCTCTACGTGTAGATAGTAGGTTGGGTAGATCCCGCGGTCCACACCCTTCTTGTCCCTTGTGATGCGACATTTGACGGTCTGACCCTGTGGGGCGGGTTTGAACACAAAGGCGTCGAGGTTCTCTGTGATGTCTGGCGTGAGAGTTCGACCCATTGCCCCTTGTAACTCATCTCCATCATCACTCAAGTCATTCTACAACAAAGTCACCTCATATTATTTGGATGTAGATTAACAAGAATATATCATTTTAATTACTACTTTCTGCAGATATTTTTTTAGATGTTAAAATCTATACAATATCTATATCAGTATGTTCAATTTAACTTAGCTTTTTTCAGTTTCCACATGAATATCTGATTTTTTTTTGCACTGAAATTCTACACATGTTCAGTAAGCTTGAAGAGAACATATTCAAGAAATTATGTTATTTTATTACATATTTGATAATAAATTTTCATCGATTCATTTCTTTCCATGCAAACATGTACATGCCTTTTGAAAGCTAGTTATTCCGATTGTGAAAAGTCGTTAATATAACTTAAGTCTGCAATGAACTTTTTCTAGAGTATGACATTCTTTGATGGGTGACATCTCTTACCCCGCCTGAATTATAATCCTCCTTTCCATTCCTCCCCGATTTCCCCTGTGCCACTTGTTGGGGTACAATTGGGGCACTGCTATCGTCCACATCCTCCACATCATCGTCCCCTAGATTTGGCCCCATTGACATGACGTTTCCACCCCTGTCCCCGCGGTCAGCTCGCTCCACTCGGTCTCCTGTACTTCGGTCTGCGGCGAGGGCTGCTTGCTGGGCATTTTTGTGTTTTTTCTCTTTCTTTTTTGATTTCTTTGGAGTTACATTATCTAAAATATACAACACACATCCAGTATTACTATTTTGTGGCGAGAGAAACCTTTATGATACATTGTACATTTACCTTAATGTCAACAAAAAGAGAAAATTAGATAAATTTTTTGAAATTATCAGAAATAATTCATGAAACAGAGGCTGTATTTAGATACCTACCCGGTATGTGTAATGATGAAATGCCATCTAACAAGGCACATACACAAATCACATCATAGTTCAAGTACTTATGTAAATTACTTAGCTTAAACATACAAAATGTACCTTTGAAATGGCTACTTATTTCTACACTTGGTATTCGTTTCAATAAAAACTTAAACACAACTTTACAGGATACAGAACATTAATGATTAAACTTTTCATATTGTATTCTTTAAACCTGAAAAATATTCACTTGAATGAATTATGCAATAAATGTAATTAATTCAACATTATTCAGGACAAAGATAACCTTGAAGTCACTGGTTATGGCATTCTTTGATGAAGATTTAACCCTTTCACCTCTAGGTAACTTTAGTAGACTCTACCATCCATTTATCTGGATGAGTCCATTGTAGTCCACAGTGGTGAAAGGGTTAAACAAAGTATTTTCATTAAAAAACACTGTACAGACAGGAAAGACTATTTTCACAATACATGTACATATAGAAATTTGAAATTTAAAATTGAAAGGTTATTTTAGTTAATTTAAAAAAGAATTAAAAAAAATCATAAATGTCAAACACTTCAATAGTTTCAAATGAAAATACAATAAATATATAGTAACAATAAGAAAATTAAAAAAAATCTGTATGATAATTTTTGAGAAAGGATCAGTTTGTTAGTGAAAAATTAAAAAAACAAAATGTCACTGTTGATTTGCACTTTACATAATATACATCAGAATAAAAGCTAAAAGCAAAAATATACAATCTGTATTTCTAGTAAATCAATACATTATTTTTAACAGTTTTAAATAAGCTACCTCAACAAAAACTGTTAATATTGTGATTATTCTAGCCGTAATCTAGACGGTTAAGTGAACATCTAAACTGAAAATGTCGGTGCTGACATACCATCTACTGCACTATAGAACTATAGCATGTTATGGTTAGCATTGCTACCGACCTGGACATGGTGTACTCTTTACAGTAATATATATATACAGGCTGTGACTTATATATCCTATTAACCTCAAATATATAGAAAAGGTTAAGGATATAAGAATTGAATTTCTTTTCGATGAAAAGAAAACCAATGGAAATTTTTAACAAATATACCATTGTATTGACCCTGATGAAATATCAACAGGGTTATATTGCTGGCCTAAGTTTACACCACAGTGTGTATAGTTAATGAAAAGTAAATACAGCTGTCATATTTGTAAATTGATAGGAAATGCCCTAAGGTATTATACCAGCATGTATTTTCTATCAGATTGACCCCAGCATATAATGGTTAAGTGATCATACAGCAGGTATCCCACTCTTTACGTTTGTTTACACATGTCAGTCACGTAGAAGGATCGATTATTTACTGGCATATTAGTAATATGAACTTAAATGCTTTACTTTTCATTACTTTTTTCTTTAATTTTTCTTAAATTTAAAAACCATTTACTCCAATGAAGAATTGAACTATAATTAAAATATCTAAAATCAGATTCATCAGTTTGGAAATATGTGATATCAAAGTTTTACTTTCTACACAAACAATGTACATAATACAAGAGGCCCAGAGGGCCTGTATCGCTCACCTGAATATGTTTAAAATAATTG
>JAUMHH010211159.1:0-12729 GCA_032359455.1 Chlamys rubida | reverse complement strand
ATTTTTATTATAATTGAATCTAATGGTTTAAATTCTAACCTTTTATTTTGATACCGAAAAGACATATACAATATATATATATATACATATTAGGAAGAGAAAAGAAAATAATTTGTTGATGGAGCTGCATGTATAAACATTTGATGGGATTAAATTACCGCACCCAACAGATACAGGTCAAAAAGTCCATTGTATCACACAAGGCCATCCACTGATGAGTTTGGAAATTCAATCCCACCAAATATATTTCACTTAAGTGGGACAGGAATACTTTATTTCAATCATTATAAACTCATGGCATTAAGGGACGACTATGGCAGAGTCAGTAGAGCAACATGATTTCATTATATAGAAATTAATGAATTTGTTTATTAAATGTGGTATAGAGAGTTTATTTTGACCAACGGGAGTTTTCGTATCATATTCAACGTAATTACTATCATAATACATACTTAATGTCAACTCCCTGGTTATGAAGATATTATGCAACTTTAATTAAGGTAGATAAAATGTTATTTTAGAAAATCACATTCCTATACCAATTTGGCAAGAAATTAATTTCTCGCGGCAGCTGAGGAATTGATCAGGGTTTCGTTATCAACGTTAATGTAGTGTTGTATTATGTATTAAACCTACCCTTTATAAATCTACAGCAATCGACAGTTAATCAGAAAATCATATCAGGTTTAATATTCATCATTGATATATCATGTTACACCCGTCTTCATTAGTGTCTTTAGCGTCTATCACTGACGCACTAGTTTTTACTAGGGATATTATATTTCTATTTAAATAAAATCGTATACGGTTACTTCCTATCCGCCCTATAATGCTATCGATGTGTCATCGTATCAGAGACTAAGACAGTGTGAACATAATTTAACGTGTGCCAAACAGATGATCGATACCACAGAGCTTATATTCGTTTCCTATCGTTTTTCCTTTCTTTCTACTTTCTGTTTCAGACGGTGTCCTAGCTAGGCACCCGTCCTTACGTGACCCAGGCTGTTGTGAGAACGTTAAACCACACACAAACAAACCAACAAAACCACAAAGCTTATAAAAGTACACGTTTTATAAACAATAAATTACAATACCCCAAGAATGGCATTTTTCGTTCCAATATGATAACACATTTCTAGCAGCTTCGCCTGTCTAATGTCTAAATATAATATGTATCTTTTATGAAGATCTATTTGAATAAGTTTTATTAGTCCAATATATTAGCTAAATACGAAAACGAAACAAAAGAAAATCAATCCGAGTTAAAAGGAATGCAACTGTTGAATTCGTCATGTTTTAGATGCATTGTCTAATATTTGATATCAGGTCAATATTTTCCTACAAAACATAAATTGTAAGTACGTACCTCTTATATTTAGCTGCACAGAAACAAAACTAAAACATTGAAAAACTAGAAAAATAAGAACGATTAACAAACCTGTTACAAATCTGATACTTCCATCAATAAGTGTTCAAACGGTTAAACAGCAATCCTCACAGTAACCGGTCACCTCTGAGAAGAGAACTAAACTATAAGCGATTATCTAGAAAAGCCAGAAAGATTTCAGAGTATTGTCATCACACAAGGTAAAAGAGCACCCGTTACGTCCTACAATATACTCATGGGTCGGCAAATGCAACCTTAATACAAAGTATTTATGAATGGAAATCACAAGTGTGTACATTAGAGCATGATGAAATGATGCACATGTTTGTGCATTGTGTTATGGATGCAACAATCGAAACAAAGTGAACATTGTCACTGCACCATGTGCACCATATCCATTTTGGACTTATCGGTGGTATTAAAGGTCAGAATCATTAAAACAGGTTTGTCCCAAAATAATATAAGCTACAATACACAGTTTGTTTGTGTGATAGGAAGGTCGATGCTTTTGATTATGCCCGTAAATGTCCCTTGTTATTTTGTGTCACTACCCAATTGTTTGGTATGAGGGCGTGTCATTCCTTTGAGTTGACATATATTAAAAAAGCGAGTGTTGTCGATGAAGCAGTAGACGCATACCCTTCCAGAACACCTGGTCTTATTCTGTTTATAATTTTCAACAGACTTCATGTAAATCTTTCCTTTGTTCAAATTGTGTCCTAGTGTTATTGATTTTGAGTTGATTGTGTCGACACTTAAGTATTTTCTCTTTGTTTTATTACACAATCCAGCTACAAGGTTACGACCGACCTCGGGGACTGAGTCAACAATTAGTAACAACTATTTTGTTTCAAAAACTAATCAAAGCTGTCATTTCATTATAACTTTACAACGTTCGTGTAGTGTAGCTAAAATGTGTCCCTGTAAAATAAATGAGCGAGATTTCGGTAGTGAAATATAACCCAGATTTATATCTGTGATCGGTTGAGATATCGGAGGTTCAATTGCAACATACATTGCGTCATAAACCGCACGATGATAACGTCAAATGTTGCCGATATCTCGAAAGGTTTGTGATATATTTATATAAAGTTAAACAAAAAGATAAATTGTAATTTAATAAGAAAGTACCCATTTTTTTATATATAACTGTAACGTGTCAATATGTATCGCTAAATAAAATGAATTTGTCATTATGCAAGATTACAAAAAAATGATACTTCAGAATGATTTTTTAAGGATGGAGAAAACATTTAATATCTTCTCAGTAATAACCGTTGTGTAAAAAAATTTAACATCATGAGAATAAAGAATCATTTAGGTGAAAAATAGTGCATAATTTGTCTGCAGGAAAATACCGATAGCCAGGCGTTTTGAAGTAGCTCTCGACATTATTCAGTATCATTACTGAAGGATAAAACACAACTAGTATAAAAGCATGTCAGCTAAAAAGAATGAGAATATTGTTTTCACACAAGGTATTCAATAAATGCCTGTTGAAATAGTCTTCGACAAAAACGATATAAAACAATGGTGACGTTGTCAAATAAACAAATAAATTCTTCCGCAATTGGTATACTCTAGTGATTTGTGTACCTGCGTTTGCAAGTTGTATGTCTTTTGTCCCAAATACATAATTAATGAAATATACCGACGTAAATGTTGTCATGAGAAATTTGTTATTAATATTTGTAAAATGACATTTAGGGAAACATTTAGATTCTTTCATGGACGCTTACAAATTGGATATGACAAATCAAGTGCAGCAAACCCTGTATTCTCCCTTGCCCTTCTCATGTTTTATGATTTATTTATATAGCAAATGGCAATAGAGGTCTGCAATAGCCTATAAACCTTTTGGTGTTATGTCGTACATATCGTGGGCATCTGGTATCATGGAGAACCGGTTATGTTTCTTAAATCGCAAACTTATGACATTTACATCCAGTTTTTATCATGTTGTAAGAAACAAATAATGTCGCGAGATATTTGTACTTTTATAAAGTCAGCAAAATAATAGTGCAGAATATGCGATACATAATTCGAACTCAAAAAAATGAAACTAGACCAAAATACGATCAAAGGAAAGATTTACATGTAGACCCTCGAAAATACATTATACCTTTTATGATGACAAACATCGCCAAAATGTATTTATAGACAAGAGTACCGTTTAAGATGTCTGAAGATAATATGAAGTAAAATGTCCTTTACATAGATATCTATGGCCTATATATATCCATTTGTAGGTTCAGACCCTCTGCGCGCTTTCATTCGAGCTAACAAGAGTGAATGATATAGGTAAAAAAACTTGTCACAATTTTTGTAAAATAAATAAACTTTATATTAGTAGTTTGATGATGATGATACACAAAAGTAGAACATAACCTAAAATAGATCTGACATATAATTTTCCGGGCAAAATGTTCACTGGTTCAGTGATGAATTCCGATGTAATAAAATCCTGTTCATATCCACACGTCAAATCATGTAATTTTGTGTACCATAAAAGGAACTACGTGATCATGTTACTTCAGCGATGTACCTCTGTATAGCCAATCTGCCCCTACAACTAACAGAGAACAGTTTCAATCAACAAATGTAATAAATTACTAGCGCTACCATTAAGACCGGAACTGGCATTCCCAAGGGAGGTTATTCTGTCATTACCTTAGTATAAATATGTTGACATAGGGTTTAAACAATCATATTCGCCTAGCCTAAATCTTTTATGAACATATATTATGTCTAATTGAATTGGATTTTCTCGTTAGGAGGTACGTCAATTGCTATACTAACTCGCCACGTTCCCTAATTGATATGGCCAGTTAATTCATTCACTGCACTGTCTGTTTTGATATATTCCATTTGACGATTGCAAAAAAAACACACACGGACTTAACGCTGAGTTACCGAATGAAAAGCACACATTCCATAAGTCAGGACAATATTCTGTACTTCATCAAAGTCTTGTCAAGTAATAAAACATGTTGTTACCATAGCGATCCCATCCATGTGTCGCGTGTTACAATTCATACCTCTATGAATTAAAAAAGACCATAGAAATGAACGTTATTGTCACATAAAACTGTAAAATCAAATTAGCATGAAGTCATTTCTCCGTCACAATACATTTGCTCTGAGCCATCTATGACAATATTGTATCAGCTTCCATTAATTTATTTAGTCTAAACTGAGTGGTGGTACTTTTCACTAGGTTTACATAAAACTAATAATATTTAGGCTCTTAATTGTTTCAATGCGGTGAACGGCTCCGCGGGTTATTAAACTATCAATGAATGGCTTAAAGAAAGCAACTTATGTGATAAATACGCCTATTTATTTATACTGAAAAAAATCCTATCCCGTCTTCTACATTAAAGCCTTTTTTCTGAGAAAAATACGAAAATGCGGTCTGTATAAGATGTTTAGCTCTGACTAATTAAAGCTTAAGGCAAGTTAAGAATTTAAATATGTCTGGAGTCATTTTTTCATTCGCAATCGATGAAAGAATCTTTTAGGATTCAAAAGATTGTAAGAAAAATGAGGTTGACGAGGCATGATCAATACCACCTTTTAATGTAGTATTGAGTTACTCTTCTGATTAACCTTTATAATAGGGGGCCGCGGTGGCCAAGTGGTTAAGGCGTCTCACAATTTGCTACCACTAGCCATCCACCATTGGGTCGCGGGTTCGAGGCCTACGTGGGGCAGTCGCGAGGTACTGGCCGTAGGTCGGTGGTTTTTCTCCGGGAACTCCGGCTATCTTCCACCAACAAAACCTGGCACGTCCTCAAATGAACATAGCTGTGAATAGGACGTAAAACACAAACAAACCAAACCAAAAGACTATCGGAACGGTAATGGGACGACTCACTGTGGACCACTTCTATAGCTGATTCGGGGTTTTTGATAAGATTTCCGTTCGAGAGACTTTATTTTACCACGAAGACATTAGATGGTCTTCAACATGACATTACTTCCACCTTAGATATTTCGGTATCTATAAGGTGTTAAAGTATCGGTCACTATATATTAGGCCATTGCTGACCTATATAAGTACCCAGATTGTCTGGAAACTTTGACGGATGCTACATGTGATAAAGGGAAATCTTACTCTTCCGGATTGTCTTGGTTCGCCTTGGGTGTTTGAATTGAAGCTCAACTTATCTTCAGGTTTGGTTTGCTGTCTCAAAAGTTCATGTTGATGTTTTTCAATCGACTTTCAAATAAACCACATATTTGGCTTTAATGTAGAACGTTCGCCAAGGTGAGGAAGGCAACAGGTTCTGTCCCCAGGCCGGAACATACCAAAGTCCTAAACATAGTAGTTGCTATTCCCTACTAAACGACTGGATCAACCGTTGTCAGTATAATGTGACCGGGCGGAATGCTGTGTTGAATGCCTTTGGCCTGGTATTTCAGTGAGATAGAGCTATAAAGTCGGCATCAGATCCGCGCTACAGCAAGGAGGCAAATACACCAACATATCCTGCCTCCGGCACACATACACACATTCAGGCATACACAACACACATGGAGAAACGTCCTTTAATGATCTTAGCTGTTGATTGGACGTTAAACATTGCACAACCAACCAACCGACTTTGAAAAAGAAACAAAAAACAAAAACAAAAAATAAACTAAAAACATAGTATATCGAAACATGAGCAAATCGAAAATCGAACTCAAATTCGATCAAACTCTGAAAATACGAACAAAGCAAGCATTTACATGGAAAATAACACGGAGATTAAGACCATGTGTTTCGGAAGAGTAAGCGTCTTAAGTTCATTGTCCGCCATGGAAATACATCCAGGTCGAATCCAAGTAATGTCAAACAAAATTCGGAGACATTGGACACATAAAATATAAAGATATATCATAAATAGAAAGTATATACTGAAACGTTTCGTTTTACGTTTTAGTACACAACAAAGTTAAACAATATGCGTCGACTTCCACGAAAATGGTCCGTAACTACCACCCATTTCACTGTGCAATGCCCCTAGTTCACACTACTACACGAGTCCCATTGTCTAATGCACCTCTATTGAGGCAGTGAGCTGAGCATAATGGAAATGTGTCACATCGTACATATTTTATGAAATCATTAAGGCATTTCTAAATATGGTGAAGTCGGGTGGGCGCAAAGAGGCAGAATGCTTATTTTAGATACGTCGCACTCACCGCCCTCACAGAACACACGCTTTTAATCAATCGTTAATTGAGACGTTGTATTTTTTTCATCTTATTAGATGAATAATAAAAAAAACTGTGTGCATTCTGGTAAAAACATATATATTTGATTACCCAAATTTCGTTTTATTATGAATATCAATGTTTGATTTGTCATGCCTCAGTCTGAGGTTCTTTCAGACATGTCTCGTATGAATAACATGCTTTGTTACAAGAAACTAAGCACAAGTCAATGTATAATTTACTTAGTCCATATAATTTCTCTGTTTTCGAGATTGCACCAGATGTACATGTATATACGTAGCTCTGGGACTCTTTAGAGTATCAGCTTGATGCGGAAAAAGTCGCTGATGAAGTTTCAACGCACAATGGTTGAAATAGCAATGGCGTGTATATTTCTCTTCGATTCGTATCTTTTTCTTTACTAACACTATTGAAGTTCAACTTTAAATTTAATCTATCTTATTTTATTATTGCTTCATGACGTTTTTTCTCACCAATTTATCAAAGACTACATTTAAATCTGAGTGTTAATCCTATTGCAACTTTTTTATACAAGCCTAACGACACACCTCAGATAATGTTCGGCTCGGATCCTGATAAGTGTGACCTGTCGATCGGCTGATATATGATAGCTCGCCTTGCTGCCTGCTGTTCTAATTAATGGCTGACCTTCCTTCCTCAAATTAGATCTAGAGTAATGAGAGTATTACTCCTTACGTTACAATTTAGGATGAGACTTCAGCATTGTGACAGTCAGAGACAATTGTCATTACAACCCCAATTAATTAGTGGGGCCAAACGAATAGTGTCAAATATCAGTCAAATACTGTCTACAACATGCAACCCAAATAACAACGCTTACTGGATGCCAAATTTCGCGTTTATTCATATTAAGCGAAATATTAGTTATCGCACGGAAAGGAATAATTCATCATTTCGGACATTTAAAGAAGGGCTTCTGTAATATCTCTGTCAAGTGTCGTCTTGCCGGATTTAGAACTCTCTGTTCTTAGAAAACCACAAAATAAAACCTTGACCAACAAATTGCGTTATTTGTGTCGACTGCAGGCATACCTAAGGGTGCTGGGTATTACGTAGTCTAGGGAGACTTAATACTATCAACAGTAAAGGAGACGAACATCCTGTCACATCTTGCTACATCTATTATCCTCGTTTTTGTGATATTTTTTTGAGTTTTTAGGTGGAATCAGTTTGTACTGATCAGTGAAGATTATACTCGTCCTAATTATGTTTGACACTCAAGAAAGTTATGCTATTTCTTTATTTGTTTGCCAATGTAACTGTTTATTACAAGAAGAAACGTCCTCTGTTGCTAAAAGCATTGGAGTACGAGAAGCCTGCATAATGCTATATCAAATAACGGGGTATTATGTAGTCTTATAAAAAGCACTACAATAAAAACTCCAGGACTCCTGGCGTTGAAGGTCACCTATCATAATACCGGACAAAATTAGGAAAAAAATGCTCATAGCGATTGAAATGTATCAACTTCCAATGTTGAAATAACTACATTTTTTTCAATTATACATAAAGCTTCTAAGTTGATATTGCTAGGCGGCATTAGTCCTAACTGTAAAACGTCTGGTGATGACGGGCCTGTGAGACCCTAGGGCACCAGTTATCACAAAGCCGATTCCCAACAGAAACGAGATTATATTTCAGCGGCTAAGAGTGTTAAACTGCTAGAAGGGTGAATCATATTGCAGGTTTACCCTATCTCTGCTCTGATGCTAGGTTATTTGCCCCCTTCACATTGCGGTATACTGAGGTCAAGTGTAATCGTAAGGTCATTTCAATGGCGGAATGCAATCGTAACCAATCAGAACACCACTTTCCTCTCTTTCACCCGTTGGAGAATAAAGCGAGGTGTTCCGATTGAATTGAAACCTGGAAGTAATCAAACGTCATGTACAAGATACAATTTTCGAAAGCTCTGTCTGTATACTTGTCTGGGTGAAAATTTGACAAAACAAATTAGCGCCACTGACAATGTCTCGAGTTTCACTGAAGGATATCGGTAACACAAAGCAGAGAGGTTGTTTCGTTGGATCACCAGTCTTTTTTATGCGGACATTAATTCGTAATATGTCAAACTGCCTTCGTGTTAAAGATTTCCTCCGCTGTAACGATTATTGATATATTTAATTTTACTGTCTCACTGAAAATTGTTTTGTATTAAAGAAATGAGCGGGAGGTTTCAAAGTCGTGGCAGTGTGTTTAGCAGAGTTACCAAAAATCGATTCATTTTGGAATATATAGCAATTAACATTGGTTGTGATAGATTGAACATGGCATTCGTGGCATAAAACAAGCTATTGTCGGTCGACAAACACTTCCGTTTGATGTTTTAATGCCATACGAGCTCAGAGATGCTCATACCATTATTAATTAATGAGATAATGAAGAGAGGAGTTCATCCTGTGCGCTTATTTCATTAGATAAGTGTGCCGTGGGCTCGCGCGCCGGTTCTGGCTCAATATTGAAACAGAGCGAAATATTTCCATTTCACCAAAAGTATTGTTATAGTTATATTGATATAGAGCATCAATCAAAGTGCTAAATATCAGGAGAAACTGTGAATCGAATCTCGACACAGATAAATAACCAGAAGTTCAATATACCGTACCTTAAGAAAACAAACAGAATCCATATTAATTAAACAATATTGTACCTGCTTATAACTCTCTTGACACTGTTAAGCTTTAGAAGAGATTCAACATGCAATATATACATGAAATTCTGATCCACTATTTAACAGATTAACATAATTTCTCAATGAATCATAAGTTAAAGCACTCCTTAAAACGTAATTAAAACAGCATGCTTGTTTGATCATCCGTGTATGGATAAATTCCTATACATTTATGAATAAATAGTCATTTCGATAATTGTCTTGTGACGCTACAGAGGCTTGGCAGAGCCAAGAGCATGTGTGTTGAATTAGCGATAACTTTAATGCTCCATCAGGGAGCAATGAAGCATTGTTTAACGGTCTCCATCATCGGTTAATTATGTATTAAAACAATAAATAATGCTTGTGGTTTGGTATGTTTGCATAAAGCGGTACGCCGGTGGGCGTGGAAGAGTGGGCGTGGCAGAGCATTGATGTATTTATGTCTATGTTGTTGTTTACCTGGTGAATTACTCCCACACACATCCTTGTGTTACACGCAGGCCATGGCAAGTTCGTGACCTGACTAGGTCGTTGTAACGTTATCAAACTGCCAATACATTACCGAATCTGTTTGTAGTACATCACGGTGTCCATGGTTCCGTTTCAGAATATCAGTGATTTTCAAAAGTGAAGTAAAATCGAAATCTACAAGCTACTGTTCGTAAATATCCCTGGTTAAAGGTAAATTTATGATTCCCTCATAAAAAGATTCTGTCAATGTGTTCTAGTAAGTTTCAATTTTTGCCTTTAATTTCAGGTCTGCGAACAGACAGGGCTACAAGTTCGATGAAGGAAACGATGCCCTGACGAACGGCAGAAACCAGTAGAGAATGTGTGCGCATGCTTAGACGGAAGGAGATTCTGGCGACTGCTATTTCCACAAGAGAAAAAACAAAACGCTGACAAAAAGGAAACGAAAATATCTTCAACGTTGTGGTGAAGCCAAAAAATATTGTATTTATTTACTTTCCGATATGTTTCTCTAAAATGAGTGAAAATATTTGATGACGCGTCAAAGAAATCACTTGAAATGTGAAGTATTTATTCAAAGGCTATACTGAATATTATCAAATATCTATATTTCTATCGAGGGGCTAATGACCTTTTTTCCATCATATTTTAAAGGACATGCATAATACATACCATACATATTACATACCATCGTCTTCTGATTGAGTGAAATACATAGAATACTAACAGTGTATTAGTGCGGACTGTCATTTCAGATTTAAGATGCATTTTTACTTTAATCTGCATAGAAACTGATGTCCTCAGCATTTTTCATTGAAGTTATTGAAAGTGTTAATACCACAAATTGCGGAAACCGAAGTAAAACGTAGAATTTGGTTAATTTCTTACCACGAATAGTGGTCATGTGACAATGTGGAAAATACTATTTTAATCAAAGAAGCGTCTAGGCATCAGTGAATATTTGTAAATTAAAAAGTAAGTATAACTTTTAACATTACAGATGGAACAGCATTGTTCTTTTAACATCCATCTAAGATTTTGACGTCTACGTCACAAGTATTTGTGTGGGCATATTTCCATATCAAGCAATACCGGTTGAGTAGGTCCTTGAGTTTGCGATTAAACACTGTCACCTACTTGTATATTTTGTATTTGAATAATGCTGTCTCTTATATTTTAAATGTATCGTACATTTTCTCGGTGTATACTGTAATCATATGGAGTTAAACGCAACACATTCGACATGAAAAAATTGTCCAAAATGAAGATATATTTCTGGTTTTAAATAAAGTTGAATGAAATTCTTCCAGCTCGTCAAGTTTGTTTCTATATTAGAATAACGATTTGTTTTATACTGAAATGAAATAGATACACCATTATAAATTGTCTATTCATCTTCGGCGAATCATAATGTATCTTATATTAATATGAGGCAATCAGAAGATAGGGGATCACTCGGCTATCAACGGGAACCATATTGGTACACTAAATAACCCTATCAAACATGACATCGATTCAAGGAGAACCCTCTCTATGTGGGTTGTCCGGGACTGATGTGTGCATTGACCAGGGCGTCGTTCATCGCTGCTGGTGGCCGCGTGTTCTGCTGAAGCTATGTTTTCGCTTCTATTTGGAACGATTGTCTTTTACAGTTTTAGTTAGCACATTAGTTATTTTTAACACCGTCTAGAGGAACCCCAATGCAAGGGAGCTCATCAAGGATTGGTAGTACAACACACATACATGTATATTTTTGCGATTTCGGGTTTCTTTTCAGTATAAATACGTTTAAAACAAATAATGTACTGATTCATTAAGGCTGCGGTGATGCCCGATAGCATTTCATAACTTGTACTAGCTCGAGTTCCGGTACCTGTGAAATGATGAAATGGACCCCCTTTGAAAGTGGAATCAGGGTCAGTTATCAACGATGAAAAATGATCACGAGATGTACGAAGGAAGAGGAGCATCTAAAATTAAGTTTGTCTACGAAGCTAAGCCGAAAACAACAGACGAACGAAGTAAGACGCACCTAAAATCTAGTTAGTCGACGAAGAAATCCGAAAATAGTAAAAATGTTACTGTGTCGTATGGCCATATCAACTATTTAGGATTCATCGCGGTACCAAAGGGCGAATGAATGAAAGTCTATAAATAACATGTTCCGAAACCGACAGTGGAAGTAGAAAGACAGTAAAAGGAGAAATGTGCGAGGCAGCCGTTGGAAATGGAACCTAATTTAAAGAATTTTCATAAACCTGTTGAAACATGAACCCTGGGGAATGTGTCCCACATGGCGTACATTTATTATAAAACTTATTGTAACAAACACGCTTTGATAAGTTTTCTCACGCAACCTCCGTTTCAACCCCATATCTTCATGATGTGCAACTTTAGAGATTTTTAGAAAAAGTCAGACCACAGTTGTATAGATGCGGTCTAGAGGCGAAACTTACTATTTCATGTACTTCAGCCACACAGAAACTGAGCAACGGTTTAGAAAATACATGAACCAAGACGGCAGCACAAGAGAAGTAGACTAGACGAAGACAAAATACAGCGAAGAACACACAGAGTGAAAGCTGCGCAAAAGAATATATTATATATAGGATCTTACATGAGTTTCCATTTCATATGAGATTTATGAAGCGAGTCTTAGAATTTTCAATTTAGCGAGGTTCTGTGACGAGTTTTATAAATTTCATATGAAATGAAAACGAGTGTAAGATCCTTTTTATCACATAATCAAGATTTGTGACATTTATTCGTGTAAAACAACAATTTTCATGAAGCCTTGAAATGTAAAAAGCCGCCATTTTGACTCCAGTGCGTAAGTCTGGGACGTCATGTACTTGTCCTAGGCGTGACGTCACAATTGAAACAATTGAAACTTACATATTACATGGGTTAATACGCAAACAAATATGACATGGGTATATTCACTGGATAACACAGTACATTATGTGATAAA
>JAUMHH010211148.1:0-12730 GCA_032359455.1 Chlamys rubida | reverse complement strand
AAACTGGGGTTCGAAAAGAATCGGGAGGAGGGAAGCGGGTGGGAGGGGGGAGGGGGAGGGCGGGGGGCTTATTTTCTTCATTCTTTTTTAACCCTTTTATTCATATGTAATAACTATGTTTATTGGTACATCCGATTTTCCGAGATATAAGACCAGAATGAAAACAAATGTATGTAAATGCTTATTTTTTTTAAATATATGAAATTCGGATGCATGTCTAAATAAATGTGTGACTTTTGTGCTAAAAGCGCTGTACTTATGAATAAAAGTATTAAAAAAGGCGGATAAAGAAAAAGCCCGCTTACTTCTACAACCCGAAATGGGGCACCTATTGATTTTGCTGTCGTTCTTCTTCTTTTTCTTCTTTTCATTTTTCTTTTGCCATAAGGTTTCCGGACTTTTTCTCATAAATTTCTTACCGGATACTTATGAAACTTAACTTGAGAAGGTAGGCATGTGCTGATGCGCTTTACACCTTAATAATTTGTGAATTTCAACATTTTTGGGGAATTTTAGCCAAGAGCTTGGCCCTAATTGCATAATTTCCGTACGAGACCGTACGAGATGTCCACTTTAACTAAGACTTTACTGTCGCCATGATTATTTCATTGGGTAATAAGCTATTTCTTTGTGAGATGAAAGTCGTGGTTTTTCCTCATTAATGTGCCTTGATGTGTCATTATCGCTAACATGGTTCTCGATTTGAGGACGTGACATTAACTTGGATTTGACCAGAGACGCCAACCCTTTTGGAACACCTGGTCTCATTCTCCTTGTACTGTATTCATAGTTTGCCTTATATTTATCGATTTGGAGTTCGAATTTCGGTTATATGGACACTTTCTATTATCTTGTTGATTTCAGTTCATCTAAAGGCAATCGTAACTTCAATTTTCTTAAAGATTAACAGTTCTTTTCAATATTTAAAAAATCACCTTTTTGCTGTATTTCATTTCCTCTTTCCAATCGTTTGGAGAATTCTAGCCTTCACTTGAAAATTGATAATGTGCTGAACTAGCTAGAGAACTACGGTATCGTCATACCAGCGACAGGCATCCTTCAGTATCGATGTCGCCACAATTCCTGTTGTCGTTTTTACGTAGTCTGTATTGACTTCTGATTTGGTATTGTGTACATTTATTGACGTTGTGGTAAATGTAACACTAACTAGACACGTGCTCTCGGTCATGGATCTTAATGTGTAAAGTATTTGTTTCCCTTTGTTTGTCGACATCCGGGTGACGATCGATAACATGGCTGACACGCAACACTCGGGAGATTTTTTGCATGTACTTTAAATATTTAATTTCCTCTTTCTTTTAACATCTACTTGAAAAGATATCGGTCTGTTGATTACAGGGAAACATAAATATACTATATGACCTAGCAACTTTGACCTAGTCGATAAAATCTCGCCCGTCGTAGCACGGTACTTTCGTATTCCCTTTCAATAGATGAATGATTGCACTTATACAGTTATGCAAATAAGGTATATACAGGTATGTATAATTACAAAATTTTCCATTACAACTACGGGAATCCCCAAGAGGTCCATTGCATGCATGACTATGTAATTATAAAGCTATTCTTGCTCTGTGCGCTTTGATTCCGGATTGTATTGACTCCGTGATTGTCGGAGTTTTAGGGAATTTCCTGTGTTTACCTTGGTAGCATCCTGGTAACAACTTTTGTACTGTACCGTAGTCCCTCTATTTACCAGGACTTTTAAGAACGTCTTAAGACTGTACTGCAATACCTCTGCTTTAACACAAAGGTATAGGCCTATATGAATCTACTATTCATCCCCTTAAAAGAGGTACTATTTTTTTCTTTTCTTTCTTTTCTTTCAATTATTGAACTTGTCCAACATGGCCCGTGATTTGACTGGCTGACACATTTTCAGCTGAAGGTGCTTCCCGAGTGGTGTTCAGGAAAATATTCCAATCTGTCTGTTTGGCAGTGATGCACAATTCCATAGAGTTCTCTTGAATGTGAGCACCATGTTAGCACCATGTTAGCACAGTTTGTGGACTCAACGTCCTTGAGTTGAAATAAGGTCGTGGTGTTTGTTGTGTGATAGATGGTATATTATAGGAAGTGGACGGATGTATTACGAACCCTTACCTCCCTCTAAACTCCGCTTTGAACTATTCGGACTATATGTTGTTAAAAGATCATTCTACATTCATAATTCTCGTATGATTTATACTTATAATGGTGACAGTTTTGAATAGGACTCCCAATTATAGAAGTACATTCCACGAACTAATCACGGTACACTTGATAGTACGGGCTCTCTAAATTTCGAAAAGTTATGTAAACCTTATTTATTTTACAGCAATTATTTTAAACTTATATTGACCACACTTTTTTGGCCCAGATGGAAGCGTGCAGATGGTCTTGAAGTTGGAAGAAACCGGAGAACCGCGAGAATCTTGTTCGATCGGGGAATCGAACCCCGACCGTCTTGGTAAAAGGCGAGTGCGCTTACTACTGCGCCACTCAACCACACCTAAACAAAATCTTATCGTAGCTTTGGGTCTCTGTAGAGTTTTATCTCGCTCTCCAAATCTGCCGTGAATGGAGTTGATTGAAGTTTCGTAACAGTATATCATACGCCGGATCCGAGCGTCAAACCTCCATCTTGGGGGACGGGGTTATGTTCTCATCCCTTGGTCTGTATTAATGAATCCGTTCTCATGCTCAAACTCAGATTCCGAGCTCAAGCCCGATTTCTTATAACGGTGACCGATTAATAAAAACCCACATCTCATCAATGAATTGGATGGATTTTACAGAGATTACAAGCCGAATATTTATTTTCAATATTTACACTTGACCTTTTGGCTATGTCACGTGATTTAAGCGAATTGTAAAAAGAAAGTTGGTTTGATAACAGAATCCATGCTTGAGCATGAGAATCGTTTCATGAATACGGGCCCAGGGGTATATGCTGTCTTACGCTCTCTGCGCGCAAGTGAGTGTAACTCCTGGAATTTCCACGACGAGTTTTCCCTTCCTTTTATTTATTACCAGATATTCAAAGGATGTGTTCCTTTTGCCGCTGTGGCAGAACACACATTAACCTGGGTTAGGAAGACGGTCGTTGTCCGTGTATTGAGCTTTTAGTATCGCGTTAGCATGACGGACATACATTTGCGGCATCGACGTCTATTACCAGCTTCAACCCTTAATTAAATATTTAAAGTACATACGAAAAACTGCCCACGTATTGCGTGTCAGCCATTTTATTGATCGTCACCCGGACGCTGAACAGTGTGTAATAATAAACACGTAATTAAACAAATCAGGATCCTCTACAGAAATCACTACAGAAATCACTACAGAAATCACTACAGAAATCACAAGTTCAGCAAAACAAAAGATGTATACGTCATATAACCAAGGCACGAAGTCAAACTCTGAAGTCAAAGACAGAGATATAATAAAAGATATACAAAGAAACGGCACTCTGTCAGTACACGAAGATACAGTATATGTCAGTACAGGAAGATACAGTACTATGTCAGTACACGAAGATACAGTACTATGTCAGTACAGGAAGATACAGCACTCTGTCAATACAGGAAGATACAGCACTCTGTCAATACAGGAAGATACAGTACTATGTCAGTACACGAAGATACAGTACTATGTCAGTACAGGAAGATACAGTACTATGTCAATACAGGAAGATACAGTACTATGTCAGTACACGAAGATACAGTACTATGTCAGTACACGAAGATACATTACTCTGTCAATACAGGAAGATACAGTACTATGTCAGTACAGGAAGATACAGTACTATGTCAGTACACGAAGATACAGTACTCTGTCAGTACACGAAGATACAGTACTATGTCAGTACACGAAGATACAGTACTATGTCCGTACACAAAGATACAGTACTATGTCAGTACACGAAGATACAGTACTATGTCAGTACACGAAGATACAGTACTATGTCAGTACACGAAGATACAGTACTATGTCAGTACAGGAAGATACAGTACTCTGTCAGTACACGAAGATACAGTACTATGTCAGTACAGGAAGATACAGTAATATGTCAGTACACGAAGATAAAGTACTATGTCAATACACGAAGACAAAATCCAAACTCAACGTCAATTAAAAAAAAACCGCTGAAAACAACTCAATACAAAATTTCTACATCGACAATATAAGAAGACAATTAAAACGTCGGCTCAAAGTCAACATAAAATTAAGCTATAACATCAATTGAACAAGAAAACATCTGAACTCAAAGATGATACAGGATATATTGCAGTGTCAATATACAAGACAAGATTCGAACTCAACATCTGTTCGTAAAATTACTACAGCTTCGATACATGAAAACAAAAATCAAACCAATGTCAACACAAAAATACCGTCCACCGTCAATACACAAAGACAAAATTCGAACAGAACGTCAATTCAGAAATATACTACAGCATCAATACATAAAGACAAAACGCAAAACAGAGGTCAATAACAAAATATAGTACACATTTAATATACGGAGGCAAATTCGAACTCATGACGTCAATGGAAAGAAACACTGCACCGCTGATACAAACTCTTGCAGTCGGCACAGAAAGACAACACCAGGAACTGAGAAGACGCCTAAACCACGACCCCTCGCAATAAACCGGAAGTGATTTGTTTGGGCCCCGAAAGATAAGCTTTCCCTGCACCAAAAGTGGCACCCGCCATAATGCCTTCAGTAAAAACACCGGAAGTGGTAAGTTACGAACAACCACACAAATCGTTCGCCGAGGTTTTCCTCATGCTATGTGGAAAATAGCAAAGATGACTGCGTTTTGGCATTTCAAAGATAGATTTTAAATATTGATATAACACGACTCGCTATGCTTCGGGTTGGCCTGGAGATTTGACAAAAAATCGGCATGATTAAGGAAGACGCAAGCAGTGTGCATTCAATGGCGTTATTCGTTGTAATTTACATAGATTTCAAGTGTTTATATATATATATATATATATTACTATCTGTAAATAAGAAAATATTTCAAATTCTCGATTATCTTGAAATTCCCACGTAAAGTTTGATAAACATTGAAACGTAGCCAAAATACTTCTAAAAAACTTTTTTGAAATATATTTAAAGATAAACATATGGTAGTTAAGCTCAATGCATGATGTATCTCTGACATACTCGTGCAGCTGCAAATCTACATCACGAACACTCGCTATATCTAACAACAGGTGCACGCCACAGGGACATGAGAACTTAGCCATATTTCTAAGATCCGTTATAAGAATGTTTACGGTATTACAATCGACACCCGACTTTTATGCCACCCTAAACAGTTCCGTGTACACACATGCTGAAAAATCATCTTTAAGTGCGTATAATGATCTAACTCCCTAAAACGTCATATAACATTCAAATACAATACAACGCAGTTTTAATTCTCGTGTCCCTGTGGTGTACAATATGGCATCGTTCGACAGACACTTCACCAATGAAATATCACCACTTCACACAGAAAAAAACCCCTATTAAAATATCTTGGCTTATATTCAATACTTTATGATGCCGCATCGGTCTGCTCCTTTGTTGTTTTATACAAAAGAAGTCATTTCTTATAATTTGTTTATCTCGGCTTTCAAAAACCGTTTAGCCTCCACTGTACAACCATATCCTGCGTTCTTTTAAACCCTTTTGTGCCATACACGTTAAATAATCTCCATATTTCGATCTTAGGGTATGTATGGATGGGCTTGATTTAGTCCAGATTTACTTATAACAATAATACCGTATTTAAAAACTTAACCACACATATAAAGACTCCTTGTCTGCCGTTAAAAGTACATGTGTAATATGTGGGTCGCCGAACTGACACAGCGAGCAAAGTCTGTGTAGGTACATATAGGTATATATATACATGTTCACACAGTGTCCCACTGAATTAAGCTATATACATGGAGTCAGAAATACTCTTTTCATTTTGATAATATCATGTGTGTATATAAGAATCTAAAAGAGTTAAATTGAACCAGTTAATTCCTATCTTTAAAGTTTAAAATACAAATATGATATGTGAAAACGCATAGCCTCCCCGTGACCTCGGTCTAGCGATAGCTACAGACGTACCTGTGGTTGGGGCTATAAACCACAGGTGTGCGAGAGTGGGCGGAGCCTGCAGGTCCTATGTATCCCTACAATAACAAAACAACATCTGACACGTTAAGGAGGTCGACATCTCTCCTTAAAATCTCAACAATTTATCAGAATCACGAGACATTTATTTTAAGATCTCACATCACATGATGAACTGACAAATTATTAAAGATAACTGTCTTGTTTTATTGATAGTAACGTAAAATTAAAATGAAAACAAAACATGAAATATTCATACCTATTCTAAAGAGTGTTTTGTAATAAAGCCGTTTTTACTTTTTTATTATTATTATTTTTTTCATAAAAAAGAATTATCACTGCACGTGCTAGTTAAAACTTCAAGTCGGTAATTTGTAATAAGACCATTTTCAACATATGTTAATTTACAAATTTCTTTTAAAAATTAATTCTCACTGAAAAATAATCCGTCCCCCGTCGCGAGCCTACGGTGAAATACTTCAAAGGTTACGATGTATAAAAACGTCAACCATTCATGTTTTAAAGCCTGACCGATTTTACCTGTATTTACCTGTGCTTACCTGTGTTGTACCTGTTTGTTAATAAGTACCCATTGACATACTATACTATAGGGAACGCGACACTGTATTCAAGTCTGTTGCCATTCATACCAGCGTTTCCTCAAACTGCGGTGGTGTCGAGGGGAGCTGGGTACACGGGCTACCTAGCCGGGTCACCAGTGTTACGTATAAATCATTGCCTGACTCAATACGGGACGTGCTTTGTGTACTCTGGTAAACGGACGAGGTCATACATTAACCTAGGTCGCTTTTGTTCTGTGAGAACGTTTATGCAAATAATATCGTAAATATGTAAATAACGGTTTTAAAATAACGGTACATCGCGTTATATAACGGTATGATATGTTAAAAAAAACAAAAAAAAACCGGTACATCATTATATGTAAAAAATAACGGTACATCGCGTTATAACGGTATTATAATTATGTAAATAACGGTACATTTTGTAAATAACATAATTATAATATCTTAAATATTAACACACATAATACAATATTAGATGCCACGCATGTTCCCTTCATACCCATTCATTGGATCATTATCACCTCGAAGTCGATGAATTGTGATATTTACTGGATGCAGAGACGTCTATACTACATGTCTCTGCTCGATGTAACTATTTTTAGAAACAGCAGGTTAATAGTCACTTTATGACGTCATGTCAATCTCAACGTCACGATTCTCTCTATGTTACTCCGTACATTTTTCAATGCGTTCCGTCTTGTTTAATGATTAAAACTTTATTTAGCGTGAAAATAACACTTAAGGACTTTTATTTCTGCGAATATTTGGTTATCACGGAATTAGATTGAAGTCCGTGGTTATATGGACCTGAAAAGGTATATTAATCTCGATTTCGTCTCGGTCAATATCACTTTCTCAGGTCTATATAACCACATATTTACCTCAACACAAGTCCATAATTGATAAATATGAACCTTAAAGTTATATTAACTTCGACTTCGTCTCGGTTAATAGGACTTTCTCATGTTCATAAAACCATATACTAACCTCAACAGAAGTCCATAGTTGAAAAATAACATTACCTTAGTATATAACAGTATGAAATGGGGGTAACATAAGAATATAAACTATTCATTGTTTCTGTTTTGTCAATTTGGAATAATCTTAATTTCAATTAATTGAACGAAGTAAAGCGGTGTTTACAGTACAGACAGTATATATTTCTATGATACATAGATATTTTTTGGGAGTTAAAAGCTCTCGTTTTGGGTTATGGACCCCACTTATAAAATACATTTAAATACTTTGAGTGACGGTTACATGAATCTTTGCCAACTTGTGTATTGTACACTGACGAACTAGCTTCGGAAGTCTCTGGGCAACAGTGAACACACACGGCGGTTAAGTGCGGATAGAGAGAAAACTGAATGGTTGTGTCGATAGGAAAATGTGTCTTAAAAACAGGTCTTTTCTGTTCCCAAATACCTATCAACTGAAGAAAAGTCCCCATAAAAATTTACATCTAACGTTCAATTACCTCTGCTGAAAAGGATTTTCTTTCAATAGCAAAATGGTGATTTATTCAGTTCCGACGGTCGACGGTTATAAAGATATATAGAAAAGATAGCCTTGTTTACATTTAAAAGCAGTAAATGGGTATAATTAACAGTCACAAACAACTTATTTTTGACACTTAAAACATCTTGTAAATGACATCTAGGTCTATATAAGGTTGGCTGTCTCGTTTGTAATTCACCTTTCAACATTTTGATACCTCTTAATAGTCGTACCATGGTATGAGAAAGATGAATATTAAATTTCGCACAAACAAGTAAAAAAGATCGTCAGATAATGTCGGGAAAACAAAAGTTCACAAGTTGAAAGCATATACAAATAGCGTTTAAGGTGAAGAGTCCACTACAAAAGTCCCAAGGTCATAAAGAACTTGAATTTGAACTTGCTTAAGTTACCTTCGCAAAAAGAGTTCCATTTCAACGCTGTTTTTCGACAACGAGTCTGCTCCATTGAAAACAAAGAAACACAAAATCTGGTTAAGAGCTACCGCCCTTGTTCAGATATTCATCTTTCATTTTGATGATGAAAATTTACTATTCCTGGATAGCAACATTGATATAGTGTATGAATGGTGGTGTTTAAGTCCAGAGTTCGATTCATATACATGTTTTCTATTCTTTATCTATCTATTGTTTTTCAATGCTCAAATTTCGAAAAACTCTTATTCTATCGAACGAATCTTGATGTGTGATGTATATAAAATACTTCTGTAGAAAGGACATATAACTGTAATTTAGCGATTCTAAGAAAGCTAAAAATGGCTTTAACATGATAGTACTCTTTACTCTAAAAACGTCTCGCAAAGGCATGAGAGAATATTTGCAATACTGTCCTGGTCACGGCACCAAATTGAGAGGGAAATTAGACTTAGCCAAATTGACAAAACGTGCACGAATATGACTTTTAATAAATAAATGCTCCAGTTTTGTTTGTTTTTGTAATGATAGCAGGATTTTCATTAAAAAGAAACGTATTTCTTTGAATCGGTTAAGTTTAAAGTCAAATCAGCAGATTTTGTCAAGAGGTAAATAATTCTTACCAGCAAAAGCTAGGTCACTCTCGTAATAAAAAAAAATTATACAGATGAAATAACACGCTAGTATACAATGTTACCCTCCCCTGCAGGCCAGGGAACCAAAAAATACATAAATTCGTAAGAGGCGACTAATGTGGGTCACAATCTAGAGTTTCGGATATTCTTTTGTGCCCTCGACTTGTCCGCTTATCATATCAGTTGAAATATTTAATTTTCTCTCTTTTCTGATAACTATTTCGTTTCCTAACACCTATCTAGACAATGCCTTGCTTTTGGTCATTTATTGAGCGTTCGTCCAAACGAGGAAGGTTATGCGTTCCTTATTCCGAGACATAATGCTGTCTGCTTGACGTTCAACGTTTAAATATGAACAGAAGCGGTATGGACTGGCTAGACTTTGACCAGATGGTGCGATCAATCTAGCATGTCCAGGTTATGACATTTCAATGAGATCGCACTTTAAAATGACCCTTATTGGCCCAATCGTCTGTGGATACTGCCTTCATACGATCTTAGCTGTGGCACGAACGTAAAACCCGAAATGATCTAATAAACCGTCCCTGTACTGGTGTAACTGTCGAAATATTCTGATCTGATACATTTGGCACAAGTGCCGTCTGTTTTGGAACAGAAAGACGATAGTCTGTTATACGATCTAGTCGGGGACTATCTGGAAGACTGTGACCGGAAACTTTGACGTTTTGACCTGACTAACTATTGGGACGTGTATATATGAATTGTTTGCCGGCTGATAAAAACTCTGCCAATTCATGCTTGAGCAACGACAGGGATTGGTCTACGTCTATTGTACTCAGAAAAGTGCAGATATTTAAAATATGTCAAGGAAGATTTGAACACGCATGACAAGTTTTAAAAAATGTCTTGTTCATGTTTATTGTCAGCCTACACAGTGATATTGCTGAACGATTTGGAAAACCCCCAAAAAACAGACATTTAATTTCAGTTCGTAAACAGAATAAAATAAAATAATAGACAGTATTCTTAAAAAGATTTATGACAATAAAAGATTTGATTTGATCTACAGAGAGTGTATATTGCTACGCATGCGGGTGTCTTTCAGTAAGAATTTCAGCAGGTTCGGGGTAGAATAGGCCTGCTGTAGCCCATTGTATCGTACGACTCGAGTAATGTCGGCAGGCTAGCCCCCTGCTGAGCCGGGAACCCGTCTTCTGCTAAGGGGATATTGAGGAAATCAAAATTGATCTGCTACCCCCATTGCAAAATTTAATTTTGGATCTTTGAATTTTTCTCTTCACTTTCTAACAACACCTAGTTTCCCAGCGCCTTCCTTGGTAAACGTTCGCCGAAATGGGGGGTAGGCAATGGGCTCTGTTCACAGGCAGGGACATACCAAATTCCTGTAAAATGTTAGTTGTGATTACCTTCTTAACTTTCAGCATTGAGGGTAATGGCGACAACTGGTTCACCCGTTGTCACATATGGTACAATGTTATCGGGCGGAATGCTATGCTGGGTGCCTACGGCATGGTATTTCAGTGAGGTAGCACTATAAAGTCGGCATCAGATCCGCGCTATTACAAGAAGGCAAGCACATCAACATACCATGTCTCCTGCATACACACACGCAAGCACGCATACACAACAGACATGGAGGCACGTTCTTAAATTACCTTAGCTGTTAATAGGACGTTGAACAAAATAAAGCCAATCTTAGTCCACATCATCCTCGATATCTTACTTATAGGAACCCCTGGATATCGAGGATGAGTCCACATTTGAATGTTGTCAAAAGTTCAGTCCATGTCCTAATAATGCTTGTTGACTATTATTCCACGTGGTTGGCCGTTACCTTGTCGCAGATTTTCATTCTAATACATGAAATAGTAATTTTGCAAACATTAAACAATGATACATAGGCACCTTTTACTGTGTTTCTACACGTTATTTTACCTTTATTTCCACCATGGAATTAGATTATGTAAGTCCTTGGTTCCACTAATGAGTCCTCAATGGACGAAATGTCGATATGATACTGTAAATTGTTTACTTTCTTTGGTTGTCTGCATCAATTTGCTAATTTTTTAAATTGTAATTTTCTTACTTTGTATTTCTTACAATGTTGACACCGTTAGCAACTCGGCTAAGTTTATCTCGTTCACTTTAATCGGAGAAGCACAGCATTACATCTTACATTTCATCTGTGCAAGGTTGTGTTAAACTACGTGAAAACAAAATAGGAAAAAACTTATTGAAACTTTATTTTATTTTATTGCTAATTTGGATAAACAAAAGTAATTGAACATATATGTAGGAGAACGGTTAAAACAATCATATTGCATTCTATCTTGTGTCTGGTGAGATGGATAAAAAGTCGACAAAGACTACCGTTAGTACAATAAATTTACATAAATAAAATAACAAAACAAGCAATAAACGTTTACATATAAAAAAAATACAGCAAAGGGAATTAGTGGTATAAATCACAGCAGCGGTAGAAAACCTTTATTCCATATATAGGCAGTAGCTACCTAGCCAGTGCCAATAGGTAACTCAGGACACATATTACTGTATAACAAAGTACATTATTATATGTATTGGTTTTATGAAACAAGCACCCGCTTTTAACCAATGAATATAAATACTGGTACAAAACTTAAATGTACAAATTTGATTCTATAAGCACCAATGTCCAATTATGCGAAAAACAAACACGCCATTCAGGAAAATAAACAATCGATCTAGTAAGGATTCCCATACCACTACGCAAAACTGTAACTATGCACTGATAACCGAATTTTTCCAATCTCTAGAACTCAAATCATTGTAACATCGCTCTAACCAATTTAGGTACCTGGCATGGTCAACAACAAAAGTACCCTGGTACAATTTCGCTACTGTTGCATCCAAAACAATGAACGGGCGGTTGCTGTATATAGGAAAAACCACAGTGGAATATTCTAGTGTTTTGCCTGCAGTGGGACAGAGATCGAATAAGCTCCATATTCAGTAAATTATTTCTGACGAAGTATAGTTATCGTCAAAAATACAATATATGCTTACTTTTATGCGAAATTCAACAAAACACAGATTTCTATATATATATATGTATCAATATATTTCTATATTAAAAGATATAACACAGATCAGGAATTGATTCCTGTTTTTTTCATATATTAACTACCATTTTACTGACCATAATAAGGCCATTATGTTTCCAACATGAAGTTTTAATTGTTTATATTTATATACATACGTACTTCAGTATGTAAACACTTATATAAGATATGCTTTAACTATATCATTTTGACTCATTATATCTACATTTTTTTTATACTTTTCAGTACATTTTACAACTTTTTGGCGATTATATTTCATGTGCCACTTACTTTTCTATTGCAAAACCACAAGAACAAAACAACATAATAATCTAAAATATCTGCAATTCTCTTGAAAGTTCTAGAAAGGTTCCTTGCCAGTGTGCTT
>JAUMHH010211137.1:0-12731 GCA_032359455.1 Chlamys rubida | reverse complement strand
AACGTTCACATTCTGAACCACTCAAGCAGGTCAAACGTTCACATTCTGAACCACTCTAGCAGGTCAAACGTTCACATCCCATACTACTAGTTGTTCACACTGTTTTTCTAGATATGTTGTAAAAAGATAAATATGATAACAATAAATGAAAACTTCTCACTTGCGAAAATATTGTCAGGTTTGATCAGTATTTCAAATTGGACGTGTTTCAAACCCACAGAAAAGTGATCATCCAGAATGCATGAATTTAGACGACAGATTTAAATGAATAATCTGATTAATTTCTGTTTTCTTTTGAACTACATATTTAATTATTATACACAGATTGTTAATTATATCAAGAGATCATTTTTCAGCTGTGCTCAGTTAGGACGAGTCGGTGTGTTCGATATTTTCCGTTATCTGGGAGAAGGACCACAGGCTCTAGAACCAATTCCATTAGGACATTGTGACGATGTCAGGAGATGTCTTGGCACATCACCTAGTCCACAGAGCTGACGCTCATTGAACCGCAACCCCTCCAAGTTCCACACACATCCCACATTGATCTACATACACAGCAGTGACAAGACACCCTCTTCATCACTCAAATTGAAATATTGGCAGCTCCCCCTGGTGTGAAGGGTGATAATGTCCCTGGTCCCAATTAACAGACTGTCACAGTGGGACTCGTGTCTACCCAGTGTTCGTATCTACACAGCACACGTCACTGTAGCGTGTTTCCGAGGCTTTCAATTCACCTCCTACAATACCTAACGTGTCCTTGGTTATATACGCATCAGTCCGAATTGATCCTCAAACTGCTGTAGTAAATCCCCACAAACCGAAATGATTCCATCAATCCATATATGTCCTTAAAAAGTTAAACTTGTCGATCAAACCCCAGAAATAGTCATGATCCAAAACAAAATCACAGAAAGTGTTGAAAGCCTGCCACACTTGATAATGGAAAGTGTTGATTTGACAATATTTGATCTATCAAGTGTTGATTCAACAAGACTTGATCACATGAAGTGTTAAATCGACAATACTTATCACAGGAATTATTGATAATATTACATCATCATAGAATTAACGTCACTTGATCAAAACAACTGTTGAATCAACAACAGTCAACCAAAGCAAGTGTTGAATTGATTTCACTTAACGTGAGTGTTGAATCAACACTGATTGATCAAAGCAAGTGTTGAATCAACAACACTTGATCACACAAGAATTGAATTAACATAATTTAATCATGAAAGATCTCCTTTAGAATTTGTATTCTCCTCAGTTGCATCAAATTATGTGTAGTATATTCTTAACATCTAGGTACTGGGGTTTTTAGGCTACCTATGAAATTTACTTAAATCTTGTATCATTTGGAAATCATTTCAGCCAATCACATCGTGGCCATCTCAGATTGAACATGCCTAATTATACCAGCCAAGTCTGTACTGGGTTATTTCCTTACCAAGTTTCACAAAATCTCTGATCATTCCTTTGAGAGATGTAATTGGGAAACCCTAATCTAGAGGCTAACAGTTACAACACCTACCTGTGATGCTAGACCAACCAAAGGTGAGACTATTAAGTTGAAGGAAATGCATATTGATTTACCGCTGATATTTGAATATGCTTAAAAGCTTAAAATTTCAGCTCACAAAAAACAATCCTGTATTATAGAAATGTATTCTACTGTAAACATCCGGTAGCCCCGAAAACAAATGAAAATAACAGGATTTTCTTCCTAAATCAGCTTAGGATTTTCAAACAAAAGACCAGACAAACATGAATTAACTCACAAACTTCAAACACAAGATCAAAAACAACAATGTTATTCACTGAATATGAAATTACGTTTCTTCATGTTTTTAAAAGATTTCACCATAAACATATACCAACATCAAAGATATTTTTATTTAAATCTTGAAGACTTAATTAACTCAGACCTAAAACAAAACAGAACTCTTATCAACATCTGGTAAGCACCCCCTCCCCCAAATTTTACAAATTGTCTATTGCATATTAAAATGACTATACATGTATGTATCCCTAAAATGTGTTTTACCGGAAACATTAATCTAGTAAGACTGTACAAGACAAAGGTATTAAGGTTTTAACAAATTATGAGTTAAGCAAATTTGACAGACAAAGGGAAATGATATTTGTTACTTGACACTGTGGCAACAGAAGTATGTGAGACCCATTAGTGGCTGTCCATTAGCCTGTCAGAGACCAGCCATCACTTCATCTTAAAATGGCTACCCACAGCTCCACCTGTCTCCACAGATTTACTGGTAGACTCTGTGGTAGACTGCTGGCAAAGACCTGTCTCCTGACATTGTGGTGAGGATTGGTACAATGTACTTTATGTTACATGTTACCTTCACCCTAAGGTGTCGGTGATTTGAGTGGTACATACCGGATTCATTTCACCTCTGTGACATTGACCTCTAGTTGTCGGATTCATTTCAGCTCTGTGACATTGACCTCTAGTTGTCGGATTCATTTCACCTCTGTGACATTGACCTCTAGTTGTCAGATTCATTTCACCTCTGTGACATTGACCTCTAGTTGTCGGATTCATTTCACCTCTGTGACATTGACCTCTAGTTGTCGGATTCATTTCACCTCTGTGACATTGACCTCTAGTAGTCGGAGATTCATTTCACCTCTGTGACATTGACCTCTAGTTGTCGATACACAATAGGACAGACACAATAGACGAATGAATATCCTTTAGATTGAAGTCTTCAAACTAATATGATCCTGTTACCGGGTGTATTTCTGTTGCTTTTATTGTTTGCTAAAAGTTCAATGCCTTAACCTATCATAAACCCCATGGAATAATATCTACATCATGAGGTATTTTAGTAAACAACATTCTTTACATTGTCACCATTGTACTGTATCCCAAGACATTTTCGCCCATTCAAATTTTTCACCCTTCGACGGTAAAATCCATTTTCGCCCGATATTAAATTTGTCCTTCACATTTTATTTCTATGTATATTATATTCTTTATAAATATTCGCTGTAATGATAAGTTTGAAAAAGGCAAAAATTAAACTGCAGCGAAACTTTCCAGGCATACTGTATCTTGCTGAAAAAGTTCACAATATTTTTGTGCTGCTGATTTTTTTTTATACTAATTTTGTGTTCAATATTTCATGAAAATACAATAGTGCGAGGTTAATGACACACTATGAAAAATATATACATATGCAGCAACATTGTGATCGCAAAAACTTTAATACTGCAAATTGTTTGACAGGTTAAAACGTGTAAAACTACTCTTTTACATCAATATTTTCTCCATCATTACTCCGCCAATAACAGTCAATAAACCAACAAACAGTAGGTGGTTACAACAGACAGTACAAATCTATGGCCAAGCTGTTCTCATCCCTTTTTCACAAAAGCAGGGAACTGGTACTGTAGATACAGATCTAGAACAATAACGACGACGGAATTATTGGTGTTTATTTTTTTAGTGACAGCTGCAAGGAAATGCAATCATCTCTGTCTAAAAAAAATGTCCAACTCTCTCAAATTTGTTCCATCATCTCTTGGTTACTCTCATGTAAAACATCTTTTAACTTAAAAATTGTACTCCCAACTCCTTTGTTTTAGGTAATCCAGGATTAGTCATCTCAAAAGTTACAGTTAAAAAGAGCGTAATCATCTTCCAGACCTGTAAGTGAGTACTCCGGGGGTTGTAAACTAGCTATTTCAGCATCAATTAACATGTTCATCTCCTCAGCATCAATTACCATGTTCATTTCCCGAAAGTACCAGGAACTGTTCACGTGATCTATGTGTGGGCTAGAAATTAAATCGTAGTGTTTTTCATCTCTATCTCAAAAGTATCCGTGCAGTTGCGCTGTCCCTTGTCTGTTGGGTGTTACGTCAGAGTCTCCGTGGGTGTTACGTCAGAGTCTCGGTGGGAGCACAGAGTACTGGATGCATTATATCCTGTGCATCCACTGCTGTCAGATTTGATTGCCTCCTTATCACATCGCCAAATGTTCACGAGACTTGAGGGAACACAACGTAGTCACCGTTCTTAAATCACGGCCCTAAATCTGTCACCAAGACACGATGGTCGTATCATAAAAACAGACAAATGTGGCACATTCACAAGCCAATGTGCTGATAAAAAAACGAAAATTCCTCAAAGCAACGCTTTACTGCCAGGCTATCTACCATAAAGCAAGTCTGACGAATCCTCGACTGCGTCTTACTTTTGAAAAACCAAACCATATTTTCTCCACAAGAAAGGATATTTTAGAAAACATTTCTTCCTCTGAAAATAAAGTTGGTTCTTTTGTCACAAACTTTACAACAGAAACAACTTACCTCATCTGACTCGAACACATGACAGAGTATCTTCGCCTGTTTCTTTTGATGCAATATTTCTTCCCCCGGACTTGACAACAGTCGGCGACGGGCCATGATGACTAGGATGTCGCCAATGTCTGCGATGTAGGATATCGTCCTCAGAGAATGGTCCATCATTATTTCCTGCATACATTAGAGTGAGGTGAATTACTTGAAGATGATTTGTTCAAACAAACATTTCGATGTTAGATAAATATTTCAAATAATGTTAAGTAATACAATAGTAAAATCATATTAAAAAAATTCACGAAATTCAACCCTGAATTTCCTGCGCCACTTTGTGCCTTTATTTCCAAGTACTTGCATAAAACAACTAATATCTGTTCAATTCCTTTGATTATAATCTAACGTTTCTTTTGTTTTTGGGAAAAGTTTAACAAACTGCTCAAAACTATTACATGAATTCTTCACAAGATGTTCATAAATTAAAAAAACACAACATTTCATTAAACACTCTAATAAGAGTATTTTTCCTAACTACTCAAGTATACATCCTCATTTCAAAAATATTCCATGTTCTGTTAAAAAAGAGTCACAAGGATTTATACCTGAAAATGTTACAAAGGTATAATGTTACATTTGAAAATAGACAAACTGGTTGCTTCACATAAGCGAACAGGCCCCTGGTAAAAATGAACACCCCCTGTAGCTATGTTATACAGTGATTACCTGGGGGTCAGTATGGTAAAAATGAACACCCCTGGCCTGTAGCTATGTTATACAGTGATCAGTGATTACCTGGAGGTCAGTATTGAGGACCATGATCTTCTCTGTCGACACAAACAGGTCCACTGCTGTACTTGGCTGATTCTCACCCTCTGGTGCCTGGGGGAGGAAAGAAGAGATTTAATTGAGTACACTGCACACCTATTAAATACTGTTATCATGAAATTAAGTTGAGGAGAACAAAAATCATTAATATTTCAAGGATATACTTCACTAGATATCCTGACACTGGAACTATCAGAGGTTCAAATTTAACTCCAGACAAAAATTTGGTAAATGTTTCCAACACGTTCAAATCATAATTATTATTTCAAGGAAATGCATCATTCACCATCGGTATCTGTTAGTGACTCAAATTCTAATTTAACTTTCACATGCATGCATAAGATTAAAGAGTTTTTCAGACACAATTGTTTCTATAATTTCAGAGATGAAACTATTTACTGTAACAATATAATATTTTTATAACTATTTCCAACACTACATCAAATTAAATTCTACCTGTGGGGATTGAATTTTCAATTGAACACAAATAACGTAAGTCATAACTCCAGCTCTCCTGAGATTATCAATTTTTATGTGTCAAAATTTTAATTTAAACAAAATCATACAATTTTTTTTACACTGCATGTAAATGAAATACAACATAGTGTAATCCAGTATTTAATTAAATTGATATGTCTGCCAAAAATCTTAATTTCCTATTCTAGATTAAGAATCCCTCTGTATGAAATTTCGTTCCAACCAACCGGAAAAAAAAGAAGAGGTATTGCAAATGATAGGAATCCCCCCGCGAGCAGACAATCTGTTGGACAGCCTGGCGAACATTTACACTGAGTCATGAACAAATATATATATTTTCAAACTGCATGAATCTGCTAAACCATCAATGCTAAAATTGATATATTGTGTAAAATGAAATACAATAAAATATTTCCAGTATGGATAATATAATGGTATATAGAGGAGTCTGCTTTCCATTTCGACACCTGATTGTGTTTCAATTAATTAAATCGGGAAGGATTTACTTTCATTACAGAAATAATTACACATTCATATATCTCTCGTTAAATATGTCTGAATAAACATTTGTGGCATATTTACTTTCCAAATCGTTTCTCTTCTCATAGATAACACAAAATCATCATCTCATAAAACACGAGTGATTGAAACACGTCTAATCATTCAACATAAAACATAGTTCACCGAATCAAAGATTTAACAGTGAAAACCTGGAACTTTGGACATTTCACATTCAAACTAATTCCTACAGCAAACTTAGGGAAGTATGCTACCTTACTGTGACATGTACCAGGGGTGGACCCAGGAACTTTGAAAAGGAGGCTAAAAGCCTGTGTGCACGCTTTGAATGGACAAGCTTCTTTCAAAGAGAAACAGAAATCTAAAAATCTTGTATTTTATTCTTACTGTGTTTTGATAATATCTTAAAACACAATTTTGAAGTCTTTTACTTTGACCTCTTGTTATTTTATCATAAGTAATATTCTCTAAAAGTGAAATCAAGCATACAAGAGTTAGTAACTGATTCTCTTAAACCATGATACCAAAGACAGTCATATAATGAATATTGTCGAGCAAAGCAAGGCAGGAATTTTTGTCTAAATTTATGAGTCCCTATTTTTTTTAAGGCCAACTGCAGCAAAGCAAAAATTGTTTTCAGAGGTTGTTAAAGTATAGATTTTCAGTTCAAATAGCTATGTGACCCTAACACAAATTTTTGATGACTAAAAATGATGGGTGTCCAAAAACCCTGAATCCACCCATGTGTACCTCTTCTCCAAAACAGTTCTGCTTAAGAACATGTAAATGTCATTTCAGGTAAATCTGCATTATGAGACACTCTTAATTAAAATCATGTTAAGGGAGATAACTCTAACACAAATCACAGGTATAATGTAAAAGGTAGAATTCATCCTTAAATATATAGTGATTTATCATCAAAGCTCAGGAAAATGTTTTCATCAAAGAAAATTAAACAATTTCCTCAAGTACATGATATTACAAGTCCATATATAATAATTCAATCGCAAAGTAATTTGTGTATAAGCAATAAGTTACCTACCCAAAGTAAACATCACAGAAAAACAATAGCAAAGTGGCTTAATATCTTGTGTAGAAGCAAAGAAATACAGAACAAAATCAAAGTTTGCTTAAATTGCTTGTAGAATGCTTCACTTGGTAAAATGAACTTTTAAGAACCTGAGTCTATCAAGCAATTGAAAAAATTCAACAGCCACAAATCAAATGTCAATTAAATTTAAACTGTTATAATGTCTTAATTAAATTCAAATACTCAATATCAAATACACGAGCTAAATGCCATGTAGATCTTTAAAGAATTTGGTAAACAAGTTGTGTAAATATTAAAACGAACCAACTTCTCTCATATACCGTATTTAACCCATGATAAGCCTGGAGTTGTTGGTCAGTTTTAGAATTGGGGTCAGTAATGGGCACTGGGCTCCTTCCTTAATTTTCCACAGACTGCTGAAGAGGACCTAAAGACTATAATTATATGATATCTGTTTTGAGGCAGAAATAACCTTATTTGAAAAATCTGTTTAAAAAAGGTGAGGGGTTGGGGATTAATAGAAAATATGAGCTTATCTATAGTAAATACGACACTGAAATAAAGTGTATCATTAAAGACTTAATTCTGACAAGGTATACTGAAATATCACTGTTCTTATATATCGTGATGAAATAGACTGAGGATCTTACAAAAAAAGGCTTAGGATCTTAAAAAGCTTACAGAAAAAAGCAGTGTGTTCACAATAAAAATTAAATGTCAAATTATCAATATTTTGGTGTTCACAATAATTTCACAAGCCAATACAAGATAACTAATTATAAGCTATTTTGAGTGTTCATACTATAATGAACAGGCAAACAATTGGAAATCAATTTGATAAATGAAATACTTATCCTCACTTATTTATATTATGACACCATTTTGCTGCCGATTCTCCATTTGAACTCTTTTCCACACACACTTACTACCCTGCATGAGCTCCACGTTAAAACTACTTTTTTGAGGCCTCTTTTTAACATAAGTCAACCCTGAATATCCTGTGTGGCCCTGTTTTACCAGTACCATATCTGGGGCCCCATTTTACATAAATGAATGGGGCCTAATTTTAGAAATTAAACATTCCCCAAACATAACCCCAAAAATGCCTATCAGAATATGCGTAGGTGTTCGCTATAAATTCTAGAATCAAATTCAGTTGAGTGGGATATGAACAAGGAAATAGGAAATCTCCCAAAACATATGTCGGGTATCAAACACTCTAAACAATATTCTAAATCACTTTTCAAAAGAAGAATTTTAAATGAACATCAAATTCAAAATGTGTTTATAAACATCATTCAATTGGAAAACGAATTTTAGAAGAAAAAATATCCAGCCATTCATTTTAAATGCCATCAAGTGTATAAAAATGATCATTAGGTAAGTTTTAAAAGAATGTAAATACTGACAAACTACTAAATGGAAGCGAATGACAAGCAGGCAACTATATTGAATTACAACAAGCTGGATGAAGTGGGCACCTGTTTAACGGGGTTATCTCCTCCTTGATCACTGTCTGTCTGACTTTCCGCCTTTGCAGCGGCCTAAAATAAAACTCACTAGTTACTTGTCTGTTATAACTTGTCTGTCTGACTGTCCGCCTTAACAGCGGCCTAAAATAAAACTCACAAGTTACTTGTCTGTCTGACTGTCCGCTTTAACAGCGGCCTAAAATAAAACTCACAAGTTACTTGTCTGTCTGACTGTCCGCTTTAACAGTGGCCTAAAATAAAACTCACTAGTTACTTGTCTGTCTGTCTGTCCGCTTTAACAGTGGCCTAAAATAAAACTCACTAGTTACTTGTCTGTCTGACTGTCTGTCTTAACAGCGGCCTAAAATAAAACTCACAAGTTACTTGTCTGTCTGTCTGTCTGTCTTAACAGAGGCCTAAAATAAAACTCACTAGTTACTTGTCTGTCTGACTGTCTGTCTTAACAGCGGCCTAAAATAAAACTCACTAGTTACTTGTCTGTCTGTCTGTCTGTCTTAACAGAGGCCTAAAATAAAACTCACAAGTTACTTGTCTGTCTGTCTGTCCACCTTAGAAGCAGCCTAAAATGAATCTCACTAATTAAATGTCTCTCCGACTGTCCATCTTAGCTGCAGCCTAAGACAAGCATACTAATTCCTACCACAAGACGCCATTCAGTTATTATTTTTAAGTTTTATAAAGATATGATAGGCTCTTCAGCTGTTTAACTGCCCACAAATATGGAGATATTGTTTTTTTACCCTTGCTGTGAGGTGTAACTTCCGGGAAATGCCAAGAGGTTGGTACACAACACACCATATATGGTAATGAATGTCAAAAAACATCCTGGACAGAAAGATGGGATGAGCTAGCTGACACGATTGTGGTCCTTTAGATAATCTGCCTGATTTCATTTATAATGGACCACCATCCTAGCAACAGCTTTTTAGCAGGGGCATAAAATAAACTTATTAGCAGGGGCATAAAATGAACTTATTAGCAGGGGCATAAAAGAACTTATTAGCAGGGGCATAAAATGAACTTATTAGCAGGGGCATAAAATGAACTTATTAGCAGGGGCATAAAATAAACTTATTAGCAGGGGCATAAAATGAACTTATTAGCAGGGGCATAAAATGAACTTATTAGCAGGGGCATAAAATGAACTTATTAGCAGGGGCTTAAAATAAACTTATTAGCAGGGGCATAAAATAAACTTATTAGCAGGGGCATAAAATAAACTTATTAGCAGGGGCATAAAATGAACTTCAGAAATGTTTGTCTGGACTCCGACTGCCCACCTCAAGTGGCCATGGTATGTCTGACTCGTTAATCTTGATCTGACAATTCCTATTCTAATATTCCCCAAGGTTTGCCATTCAATACGTCCCAGTAAAGTTTTTCATGATTTAATGAGACAAAAGTCTACTTTACAATAAAACCTTCTGACCTGTCCACAATAAGTAGAGGTGTATTTTTGTGGCAGAGACAAATAAAATCATTGCTGTTTTCCACCTTGGACCAAATACAGGAAAGACACGAACGTGCGGTGATCCTGCACTAAATGTCCGTTCATCCCTGTCGTCCAACAGAACCACCACAATACAATATCTAGGTCGGAGGTCCCTAAATCATTTCACTGTTTGACCTTCAAGAAGTATGTTTCCATCGGTCAATGAAAATGTCCGAACAAGTACTTACATGCCAAAAGCATTCGAATGTTTGGATACGAGTTAAAATTGGGAAATACTTTTCGTACAGATGTAATTCTGGTCATCGATCAGAAAACCTTCTAAATGTATTCATCACTGCAGATCAGGATATTTTGCGTTAAATTTTGGTTTAATTCGTTGATGAGGTATAAGTGTCCAAAATTAAACTCGCCAAATTAAATCAAACACTGTAACAGTAGCGGAAAGACTACTGGTAATATCATACATCTTATGTATTTATAACGAAGAGTCCAAAAGCTGAATAGTAGACCTGTTATAAAATTCTATGCTTTATAGACTTCAAAAGCATTGTGTTTCTTTCAACATTAAATCAATAATAAATACAGTAGTTAAGACCATACAGAATTATGAAAAGCAATAATTTGACACATGTGGAATTGACAAAGGCAAAATTAAACATCCAAATTCAACACACATTTTTGAGTAAAAAGTTGACACTTTGTAGCAACGTCAAAAAATTCTGATTTACAGTTCATAAACATTTTCTTTACAATTTTAATCTAAAATAAAGAAAAAATCGCAACTTTTTTCACTTAAAACAGTTTTTTTAGGACACCTTTCTCATTTTTTTATACCAATTCAAATTTTTCATGATCACTTCTTTATTACAAAGCCTCTTTTGATACCTTCCTAGTTTTTGTCTTCTAATGCAGAATTATACAAGTTCCGACCCCCAGCTACAGTCAGAAGGTATATAGTATTCTTCAGCAACAAAACATTGTCACAAATCTTGTAAAAAAAACATCCATATATTCATACAATATCTCATAACAAAAAGCGTCACTGGTCCTGTTATAAATGGTCATAATTAACACAATTCTATATCACACTTTTAATTTGACAGTTGAAAAACATACTAAATATTGACAATGTAAATATATATATATATTACAAACAACACACAAGATACATATGACAACACAGATCTATTGAAAGAGAAAAAAGCCACAGAAAAATAAAGAAATTAAAAAGTAAACATTATTTGCAAAATTAGAAAAACGCTGTGATTTCAACAAAAGTATGAAGACTACTAATTCACGACTGGTCGTCCGAGATAAACCTATACACAGGTGGACCTGTATAAGGCTCCCTGTATAAGGTGAACCACAGGTAAGATGTGCCTCAGGTAAATCTATAAATACCTGAAATTTTTCACCAAAATGTAGTGCACCAAGTGTCTGCAAAAATAAGTCAAAACTTGTAAATCATACAGCATCTACAGTAATTTCAGCCTCCTCACAGGAACAATTAAGGCTCGATGATCAACTATCAAAATAGCCTTAAAAAGCAACACCGAACCTTTACTTCAGGTGTACTGAAAGTTCTAAATAGGAGATAAAAAAAATTCTAAACACTATTTTAATTTTTATGAGTCAAAATATTATTAAAATCAGGGGAGATAATTAAAGTAATGAGGTAGACTTTAGTCATCTAATTAAGGATATATGTATTGTTTTGCTATGAATCTCTTTTATAGAAGAGTTCCACACTAGAACCCTTCCACGAATGGTGGTTTGGACTTTGTAAACAATATGTTTGAAATATTAACAGAGAAATGTATGCATTGATATCTCTTAATTCAAGGGAGATAACTCACTTCTACAAATTCCATGAATAAAACATTATGTAACATATCATAACTTAGTTCTTGGGACAAAAATAACATGGTTTTCATTTTGTCATTGATGTCATACAAACTCCAGTTAAATATTGATAAATACTATGTTTATTTGTTCCATTATTGAACTGTAATTGTGCCTGTATTATTGTTTGGTAAGGTTTATGCTAAACACATTTTCTTTTAATATTTGAATATATTTGAGTGTTCAGTGAAACCTGTTTAATTTGACACCCTGTGGGACACATTGTATTGGTCAGATTAGACATAATGTAGGAATACATGTTAGGTTTTATTTCATACTTTTTATAAAAGTACATTATTTTGTAAGTTTACACAGTATGTTGGAATACTGGTTCAACAAACTTTACATTTTTTCTTTAAGAACATGCATGCTTAAATTAAAGGCCCATCATTTTACTGCGAATAGGATGTGATTTCAAGTGATACCCTGTATAGGTTTAACTGGTAAAGTGATACCCTGTACAGGTTTAACTGGTAAAGTGATACCCTGTACAGGTTTAACTGGTAAAGTGATACCCTGTACAGGTTTAACTGGTCAAGTGATACCCTGTACAGGTTTAACTGGTAAAGTGATCCCCTGTACAGGTTTCACTGGTAAAGTGATATCCTGTACAGGTTTAACTGGTAAAGTGATACCCTGTACAGGTTTAACTGGTCAAGTGATACCCTGTACAGGTTTAACT
>JAUMHH010211104.1:0-12732 GCA_032359455.1 Chlamys rubida | reverse complement strand
ACTTGAAATTAAATATCACATGAATTGAATCTGAAATTAAATTTTTGTGTATGTTATTTTGTATTTGAAGTCCTTCACTCTGTGATTCCAAAATGGTCCATGTTATCCATAATCTCATTGTAAAATGTCATATAATAAAACAATTGTGGACTTTAGTTTCGGTCTATCCCTGATTTACGGACCTGGTCTGAACAAAGATACCTTAATGGTATTCAACAGTGCTCATCAGGGAAAGCAGAGCAAATGAAAATAGAAATGATCAGATGAGCAACAACACCACTGAATCCGGTACAAAATGTGATCCTTGATTTATTTCCTATGTGCTAGGATAGGACATTTATATAACATGGGATATAAATCAAGCATCACATTTTGTACCGGATTCAGTGGTGTTATTGCTCATCATTTCTATTTCCATTTATTCTTAATGATGTTATGGAATGTAGTTTTTGGGGACAATGACTTCCATGAATTCCAGGAGGAACACTCCATCTTATTAAACAATATGCCTGATTGTTGAAAGAAACAGAATTCCTTACCCTTATCTGTTGCTATTTGTATGAAATAGAAAGGTGGTTGAGATCCCCACTTATAACCATGTATACAACTGCTAGGCCTCGAGATACAAACATGCTACCACATTGGTACCAGATGTCAGTGTTTGAAATTTAGCTCCTGGATCATAATTAACATGGACACATTGAGATCCCCACCCTATTGAACCATATGCAAATGTTTGGCTAAGAGACGAAATACCCTATCCTTCCATGATTGGCAAAGGGTCCTGCTGGGGACTTAGTCCTTGGGTCATAACCGATTGATTAGCATAACACCAGGATAAAGTCAAGGGTCTCGTTTCACCTGGGGGCCTTGGAATCATTGTAGTAGAAGAGTTAGCTCCCCTGGCAGCTGAGTTTAACATAACAGGCTCTTTGTACCTTTTGTCCTATTTTGCAAAACAGTTTCTTACCCTTTGACATTTTTGAAAGGTTGTACTCCTGCGTAAATGTGAACAAATATTCTAAAAGTAACAAACGAATATATCATAATATATTAGTAATGCAATCATCTTTAAGAGGTGCATATTTGCAGTATATCATTGTTCATGATTAATATGACTATTGTTGTAAACCACAATTGTATTAACCCATTTTATGTAAATATGTAATCCCATATTTCAGGTGTTACAGTCGGACGGAGGAAATTACTGTGCCAGTGTAAATGCCTCCACCATGGCCCTTATAGACGCTGGAATAGCCCTGAGAGACTACGTGTGTGCATGTTCCTCCAGCTTTGTTAACGATACTCCTATAACTGACATCAACTACCTGGAGGAATCCTCTGGCAGTCCAGAAATCATAGCAGCTACTCTGCCCAAATCAGAACAGATTGTGTTTTTAGAAATGAATGGAAGACTTCATGAAGACAATTTGAGTCGAGTGACAGATATGGCCGTTAAAGGGTGCAAGGATATTCATGACATTCTAGACCAAGTGGTGCGCGACCACGTCAGTGAAGTGTCCACTGTTCATGGATGGGAGAACTGAAAATGGTGCAATAGGATGTAATGTTGTGATCTGTTGTTATTGTCACGTTTTACAACACACCTTTAAAATCTTGATACATACTGTCTATGTACTGGTTTGAAATCTTGATACATACTGTCCATACTGCCTATGTACTGGTTTGAAATCTTGATACATACTGTCTATGTATGGGTTTAAAATCTTTATAATACTGTCTATGTACTTTCTACTTTCAATTTTCTTTATTTAAAACAATGGGTAAAGAATTTTATGAGACATATGTATCTGTGATCTTCATAAGTTAATTTAATTTTTAATCCAAGATCTTGTTGCAATGGGACCACACAAAAAATGTAAACTTAAACTTCAGATTTAGAATGAGCACCTAGTTAAAGAATTGATGAGATATGATTATCAATTGAAACTCTTTACTGGGACAATTCTAGAATGAATTGTACACAAGGAGTGGGAGTAATGTACTGTCAGTTTCAGTGTTATTACTGGTTGAGTTATATGACCTCTAAAAAAAATGCCTCCCAGTCCTTCCATACAATTGATTTTAGAACAGCCTTTTTTAGTTTTGAAAGAAAACAAAGAGATATTAGATTTGAAGAGTCAATAATGTATTTATGTATTAGTTATAATATCAAACCATGCGTACATGTAACATAGTAATAACGATTATCTACAATTAACAGTGAATCATTCATTCATATAAATACTGAAATCATACAGAAGTGAACTAGCTAGCATGCATCCAAGTACACATAACACATTATCTAGATAAAACAGTCATTGATAGTGTCACAATCAATCAGTGCATCTTAATTTATTTTATGTCGATGTATGAAGTCAATAAATAATATACACAAAGTGTGTATAGTAAAAACACAGGTACTAGAGCAAGCTTACAGACAATTCTCCCTTATATTAATACAGAGTCTCCCATGTAAGTATGGGGGATATAGACATTTTACCCTCGATGTAGAATATGGGGTCAGATCCCAGGCTTCTCCTTGGTCCTGACAGCAAATTCTACACCCGAGGGTGGAATGTCTATCCCCCATACTTCATTATTGACACTCTTTCTCCCACCTCTTACCTAAACTTTGTTAATACATCGGATTGTGTCATATAATAACAAAGATATCTGAGTGTAGTATACATGTTTTTACCACACTTTACGGTTGTACATGTATTCCCATTTTCGTAGGAAAAATATAAGACGGTCTTTGCCTACGTTGTACCTAGGAAAGACAGTTCAAACATGCCTCTGAAAACATTACCACTTCAGCATAGACGTACATCATCACTTTATGTAGTGTAACCATGTCACAATAGAATCATGTTATTGTATTTTTACTTATTTTATGCACCATTGATGACCGCACTTGGTGCATTGGTTTCACAATTACAACTTTTGTATTGTTTACAGTAGGATATTGTAGCAGAAAATATTTATTATTCCAGTGTGATGCAGACGGAGAAATGTCTACCTTGGGATATGATTTTTGGCTTTCAGCACTCAACAAAGCCTCCAAAATGTTACCTTCAGGTTAAGATTCCTTACTACATCACACGGGATTGATGGATTCAATTAACTGTACATACTTAGAAAACAGTAAATTCATAGAATCTGTAATGCAAATAAAATATGTTATTACTCATATCTGGTCTTCAGTGTGTGCTTTGAAAGTGGATGACAATTGTGCGAGTAAAATATCAATTCACTTTACAAGAGTACTTCTGCAAAATCTGTGCCGCTGTGCTTTTGGAAAACAAAGAACATTCGAATACAAGCAGTATAACTTAACGAACTCTTTTCGCTGTGTTGATACTGTAAACTTAGTTCTACAGTAATGGTGAATGTTGTTTTTTAATACACAAACTTTAACTCATTCACCCCTGAAGACACATTTGAACCCTTCCAATTCAAAGGTTAGAATAGTTCATTATGAAACTTCAGGGGTCAATGAGTTAAAGATATATCAAAATAAATCAAACTGGACAGAAAGATGCCAACCATGCTTCATAATGGGAACATTAAAAACATTAGCATCTAGCCAGATCAATGAGTTTGTACAAATCTGTGGGAATCCAACTACTTCATGTTGTACCAGCAACATTGACCTTGACCTCCATTTGTTACATATTAGTGTTTATGTTCTGGAAGGTATCAATGTATAACCTTTGAGATGTACAACATGAGAATCTAGTACACTCTACCTAAATTACATATCCATCACCTTTTTCACACACCAAATCATCTCACAATGCTATTCTTTAACTTCAAAGTGCTACTAAATTTCATGACTAAATTTAGATGTGCACATACCTGACATTACATTATGAGGTTCATACATACTGTATAACATGAAATGTTCGTTGTATAAAGGAAACCACGAAAATAAATACAAGAAATTTACTTGATATACTTTACTACTTTTTGTTTAAATGGGGAATCCACGAAAGATTGTACCACGAAACGATCTAAATGGCTTCAAGCCATGAAAACAAAATACCCACAAATATTTCATGTTATACAGTGTCAACAAGATTAGACAGTAACAAATCTGTAAACTATAAATTGATACCCTGGGAATAAATATCATAGAAAGGGTACATGTTTTATACTTATTCAAGGGCACATACTGGCATATATTTAACATTTAAATATATGTTAAGCTAAACCAATTTTACAAGAAAGCTTATTCGTTACATATGTATATTGTCAGAAATTATCCAGCAAGAATTTTTTGCCCACAGAGGTTTATCAAATATTTTTTTCTGTAATGTTAAAGCATGGAAATGTGTATAAGATAGCTTAAAAAGTATCCAGGAAGAATGGAAATATTTTGCCTCTTAAACACCTCGACAAACATCTTCACTCATTGCTAGTGTGAACACTGTGTAGATACAAACATGTTAAACACTAGAGTAATTCTACAAATGTTAACCCTTTCACCCCTATGTAACTTGAGTGAACTCTACCATGCATTGATCTGGAAGAGTCCATTATGGTCTACAGTGGTGAAAGGGTTAAACAAAGAGATAGTTCACCAAGTACTGTACAATCTCTTTATAGCTGCAGGTAATAGCCAGATAATACAGATTATTAATATAAAATTGCCCCCCAAAAATTAGATGATACCTATTTCCTACTACTGGACATACAACACTGTAACGGTGTAACTGCACAGCCGGTCAATCTCTAACAAAGAGGGTAAAAGGGAATACAAACAATCATACTGGGGTTAATAACATTGATATCAAGGATAATGAGTTCCCTTGGTTATGTACATTAATACCTATTACAGTACATGTTTGCTGATTACAGGCTGAAGAGATCATATGGCACAACACTTTAAATACTAGACCGAGAATGCTGTATCCGATAGGAAAGTCTGAGGTAAAGTAGAGGACTAAACGGAGAAGTGGCGGAGGACACACAGCTCCGTATGTAGAGAACACTACCATTAAATGTTCTAACCAGCCTTTATTGTATAGGAGCTTAAATGCGAAAGGCTAATCATGGGAAATTTCGTACAAATTAGCACAAATCTTGAAGTCTAATCACAATATGGCAAAAAAAGACCAAAATGCTGGGACTATTTACTGGCATTCATTACATTGGCTTCTCCTTACAGCTTGGTGATATCACTAGTTCTCAACAGTGTCAAGTATACTGGAGGCCTCGACCTTGCAGCGACCCAGGTTTGACCTCCTCTTGGCATGGACGGATGCATGGCATATCACAGATATGCAGACTAAAAGTCACAATGATGTCCAAAATGCCCTACCGCGGCAACACTCGTCGCGGCTGTGCTTGTTGCTTTTGTTGTGATCTTGCTGTTGATAATTCTGATTCTGTTATGTCATCTTCATCGTCAGTTTCGTATTCGTCATCATCTTCATCATCATCATCGTCATCATCGTCGTCATCGTCGAGATCCATTACCTAATCAACGGGACAAGTTAAGTATTACACTGATGACACTATATTCTCAGCATATTTGAAAACATTTAACCTTAACCTATAAATGATGATGAATGACATTTACAGTACAGATAAAGACCCTTAAAGATCAATTTGTATCAAAATTATCTTTTTAATGTGAAAAGAACTTATCTTAAACCCCCTACATGTTGAAAAATGACTTGTTAAAATATATTTGTAGTTCTGTTCATAAAAAATAACATCCCCAATGACCTAATTAATACCTGTGACATTGACCTTGAGGTGACAACAGTGTCATCATTTACTGCTATGGGGATACACATTATTTTGGAGTGTGTAAAATTTCATATTAAGAATACTTTAGCCTGCATGGTAATTTTGAAAATGTTTTGTAGCTCAACCCATATTTTCATAGTTAATATTGAAAAGGTTTATACTAGCCCATCATGAAATCTAATAGTCCTGGGTATTGGGATAGTGGAATTGTACAGCACTAAACAGTGTATCCTTGTTAGCAGGATTGGCACGTACCGGTATTCGTGTTCGAGACTGTGTTCCTGCGGGGGGTTTGGTGGGCGTGGACTGAGAACTTGTAGGGGCTGACTGCTGTCGGTTCATCTTGAGGGGTGTTGACTGTTTGGAGTTTGTGTTGGAGTTGAGAGAGGAATAGGAGGACGATCTGACCATATTCATCCTGGCTGCAGAGTTAGGTGGGGTGAGCTTGGAGCGAAATTCCTGTTAAATTTCATAGAAACATTTATTACTCTTTTCTCTACTTTTGCATTAAATTCTTTGTACATCATTATTTTCCTGCAAATAAGTAATTTTGATGAAAGTCAACCACACAAAGGTATAATGAAATCATCCCTATTCAAGAGGCCCTGATGGGCCTGTATCACTCACCTTGTCTTAAATATGATTTAATGCTGTAATGATTTTAAATACCCGGGTATGTCTAAGATTTTTTTTTTTTTTAAAGAGGCCTTCATTTATACCAAACTGAATCACATTTGCCAATGGATACTCCAAATACCAAATAAAATTTTAAAATGTTGACCTTTATCTAAGGAGTATCTATCCATTCCAATATTTACCTCCATTTCCCCTGTTGGGTTCTCCAAAGTGGGTTGCACCCTTTAGTTTTGACACATGCTATATATACCTGATACTTCACAAACAATAAAATGACAAAAAAACTTGAAATGTCTCTTATATTCAATGACATTAACGTATAACATGTACATGAACTAGGAAACCCACTTAGCATAATTAGCAAGAATTATAGTCAGTCGTTAAAATCTGGTACATTGTATTCTCTACGAATTTTGTTTTTGCACTGTATTTAACATTAAGGAGTGTTGAGTTAGTATTACCTCTATGTCCTCCTCCACGTCAACCGAGGTGAGGTTCTGGAAGCATTGTGTGTACATCTCCAGTGCCTTGGCATGGAACATCATTTCGATGTTCACAAAGTCACACAACATTTTCTAGAAAAGAATGATTTATTTCTGGTGAACAACTACATTATTGGTACTAATAAAGTTTTTTTTTTATCAAACATACCAGACCAATACAGTGTCTTGCATGAAACCTTGATTGTATACTAACATTGACCTTAGCAGACTCGTAAGTTGCATGTAATTCATTCTAGCTTTTACCTTATCCCAGAAGTCTGCACGGGCAAATATTTGATGAACATCCACACACAATATGTACGGTTAAACAAATACCTCATTACATTTTATAAGGATGCAAACCAACTGCAGAATTTGTAAAATACATCAGTTCAACATAAACACACCTTCACATCTTTAAGCTTTTCTAGCTCAAACTTGTCAACCTGTTGATGAAGGTTTTTTGATGTGCGTGAAGCCTCTACACTAGCCTTCTGTAGCTCGGTCTCTGCCTGCGAGATCTGAGATTGGTTCCCTGGATTCTTCTGTCGCAGCATGTCCAGCCTCCGTTTCTGTTTTGTTTCTCTGTCCTGAGCATTAAATGCTGACTTGAGGTCATTTTTTGCTTGTTTGCACTTAATTCCATAGTTACTTAAAGGTTGTACAACTTTGGAGTCAAGTCTTGTAACCTGGAAAATAAAACATATATTTTTATCAAATATATATATATTATGATTTACAGTATTTAAAAAATAATACATGCATCTATACATGGCCTAGTTGTTCTGTTGTTGATATATACACAGTGTTTAGTATTGAAATATTTATTGGTTAATCTTTTTTTAATCTTTTTGTCAGGTTGTATGTGTACTTGAGCTATAAACAAGCTGACAAAAGATATTCCCAGTGCTTTCCGTATTTGTCCTAAAAATGCCATAGCTGATATCACTGTAACACATACTTCTGCTTGTCTATAATCCTGTATGGCTGATAAATTTGATGCAAACTCTGTGAGACATCTCAGCGTAGATGGGTTATGAGAATTTGCCTCCGAGTAGGTTGTTACATCCTTAGCCAACTGGTCTCCTAGAAATAAATCACAGAAAAGGCAAAAATTAGGAAGATTATTTTTTGTAACTTAAAGCTGATGAATCGAATGGACAGTGTAAGACATAACATATGTTAATATCTCTAGTTCTCCATACTCGTAATAGGTTATTAATTTGTTATACACACTGGTAAATAGTTTAGTTTTACTACTGCAAATTAATTAAGATTACGTAAATGTAAAGCATCAAATTCTTTTCAAAATAACATATTATTCACGAAAGATGATCAATAATACAGCATAAGGAAACTTTAATATAAACAGGATCTTCATCATTTGTCTACAATACCTAGGTTTGAAAGTCCTGCAGTTTTAAATGCTTTCCTGTATTTGTATGTCTGCTGCATTCAGTCTACTGTTAAATAGTTTCTGTATCGTAACAAGTCTACTGTATTTACCTTTATCTCTCAGTCTTGCTGTTTTCCTTGTTATAGAAGACATGGTGTCACATAGTTGTCCAAAATGCTTCTCCACCAGGGACACTCGATCCTGTATAAATTTAGACTGATTTTCACTGAAAAGCAAAATAAATGAAAATTGTACATTTTGTTCTTTACCAGGTAATTTAAATCACTAAAATAAAATGGGAAACTGTTTTTATGGTTTTAAAGTCATATAACTTCTGCATTATTGCACATTTATTTTAAGACCCAATCAGAAATGCACAGGATCCTTGCTGACTGCCAGCATGGTTTCATGGCTAGAGGTAGCTAGCTGCAAAATTCAACTACAATGTATCAGCTTGAGCTCTCTGCCACAAGGATAGAATATTGACCAAGGGGATCAAATAAACCAGTGTTTTTATTATCTTCAATAAGATTCATCAGTTTGGAAATATCAAAGTTTTAATTTCCACACAAACAATTAATGTAGGTATTAAACGTGTGACCAACTGGTCCATTTGTCAAGCTATGAACTCTAGTTAGATCGAGGCTCAACCTTCAACAGTACACAGCTAGGTTGCAAGGACAAGTAATAATCATCAGAAGAGGCACTATTGATCAATGATGTACCTCAAAGGACAGCTCTAGGGGCACCATTCTGCTTAAAATAATGTAGAGCACTGTTGTGCAATAGGTTATGGCCATGGTAGCATGTTGGGATTCTGATCAAACTGATGTTTAAGGCCAACTGTTGGCAAATGGTATTGATCCTTAAGCAAAATGGTTATATTATTTAACCTTTAATTTATTGCTCATTCTACTGACCTGGAATGTAGTGTAATAGAGTCTGGTTGGATAATATACATCCCCAAACTTTAGTGTTACACTCTCTGCACCCCAAGGAATATGTGATGATGGAATTGAAGGCTTTGTTTACATGAGTAGACTAGTTTGATCCTCTGATGTTCATCAAAATTATCACAGGGCAGTGTGATGGTAATTTTGACTGGCTTTGAAGTTTGGTGTCGGTCCTCTGTAAACCTGAAGGCAGGTAGATGTATCAGACTCGCTATTTGTCAGTTTTACTATATATACCAAGTGTATGTGCCTTTGAGTTTGCCATGACATATTTCAGGGCGGTCCAGAGAACAATAAGAGAGTGTAACCTATGGAATTTTGAGGATGGATATGAGTGTCTGTGCTGTGATATTTAAGTGGTATGTCACTATATAAAAGATGCTGTCGGAAACAAGGTCCCTTAGCAAAACAGAACACAAAAATATCCTCCAGCACATGCAATGGTATGCACACATATGGCGGAAAGGAGTTAATTACATTGATGTCGATGAGATATGCCACAGTTATGGAAAAAGAATTCAAAATCTTATGTGCACCAATTGAGTATTCTTCATCTAGTTAGCTTCATCCGTCGATACCGACGATTACGGAAGTGGATCTTGTGCAGTAATGCATTAATTATTATACATGTACAGTGATTTTTTTTTGATTTTTTTTGCTATTTGCTATAGGATAAAAACAGGTTAAAAGCAGTGAGTGGGTGTTAGTTATGTTGTAGGGTTTGTATATGTTCGATTATGTTATATGTGGTGACACGGTCAGACGAGTATCTTGGTAACTGTACACACATACCCGTATCTAAAGTGACATAACCGTGTAATGTACCGTCCCAATCATAATAACTTTGAATCAACTAATCAAAATTGCACTGCAAATTCAATAAAAAGTATCACATTCGACACTCTAAAATGTTTGTACACAAATGCCGATCAATTAAAAAACAAAGTTTCGGAATTAACGTTGAGAGTAAATGAGATCAAGCCTGAAATAATTGTAATCACAGAGGTGAAACCAAAGATAAGATCACTAAACACGAGGCCACTGGAGTTCTCTATTGAAGGAAATACTGACTACATGATATTTGATCGGAATATTGACAATAATATTGGTAGAGGTATGCTACTTTATGTATATAAAATGCTGTCAGCGAACGAAATTAAACTTCAAACATAATTTCAAGAAAATATAAGAGAAAATACTCATCGGCCTGATATAAAGATCAGATAGCGGAACTGAAGAAAACAACAACAACTGAAGAAAACTTATAAGCGAAGTCTCAAATAAAGGATACTCCCATCTGCTGGTTATGGGAGGCTTTAACTACTCGGATATAGATTTGGATACATGGAGCACAAAAGGCGATAGCATGGAAACACAGGATTATAAATTTATCCACTATTTACAAGACACCTTTTTGTGGGGAGTCATAGAAAAATCTACAATGTGTAGAGGTAACAACACACCAAATATATTGGACTTGGTCATATCCAACAGGGAAAATACAATATCGTCAGTAGATTATCAGAGCCCATTAGGAAAGAGGGACCATAATGTAATTATCTTGGAATTCACTTATAAGAAAGCTGTGACCACCAGATCCATTACTAAAAAATGCTATAGCAAAGCCAATTATTAAACAATAAATGAAGAAACTAATAAAATCGACTGGGAATACAAACTTAAATAGGACAACAAAATCGATGAGAATTGGAAGATATTCAATTATATATACACGAAATCGTGGACAAGCTAGTACCAACAAAAACATTTAAACCTAACAAAAACAACAAACACACATTTCCGGTTGACCAAGAAATATTAACGAAAATTATATTAAAACACTTATTGTCAAAACAAGTCGTGAATACCTATGACCCGGATGTAAAAACGCGGTATCACACGGTGAGAAACCAAGTCAGAAAGTTGACCCGAAAATTACGAAAGGACTTCGAACACTCTTTAGCCATATAAGCTAAATCAGACCCAAAGATGATATGGAAGTATATAAACTCAAAATCCAAATCAAAAGTAGAAATCGGAGACCTACACGAAAACCAAAATAACATTACATCCAGAAACGTCACCACAGTCAAAGAGAAAGCAGATATACTAGCTCGCTCCTTTTCAGAGTGTTTGTATTATGGAAGAGGAAGGTGAAACTCCTATCCTGCCAACTAAAGAAATAAGTAAATCCATGCCTGAACTAAAGATAACAAGTGAAATGGTCATCAAAGTATTGAAAAAATCAAAACCTAACCAATCACCAGGATTAGATAAATATGCATCCAGAGTTCATAAACAATTCTGCAAACAGTATAGTATTCCCGCTTACAATCATATGTAATCAAACGTTAAAAAAGGGAACTATTCCCAACGACTGGAAACAAGCACGAGTATGTGCAATACATGAAAACGGAAACAAAAGTATTGCAGGAAACTACCGACCTGTCAGCTTGACATCGGTAGTCTGTAAAGTAATGGAAACAATAGTTCGAGAACATATCAACAATTTTATGAGAGCAAATAATCTTTTTTCAGAAAAGCAATATGGATTAATATCGGGGAAATCAACATCATTACAACTTCTTGAAGTCCTGGACAAATGGACCGCAGCAATAGATAGAGAATTTGGGATTGACTGTATATACATAGATTACCAAAAAGCTTTCGATACAGTACCCCACCGTCGCCTTGCAAACAAGCTGCACGCATTCAAGATTTCCGATCAAATTATTAAGTGGATAAACAGCTTTCTGAATGGACGAAAACAATGCATATCATTAAATGAGGTGTATTCCGAATGGACAAATGTTACAACGGGAATTCCCCAAGGATCGGTTCTAGGACCCCTTCTTTTTGTTATATTTGTAAATGATCTCCCAGATATAGTGGACTCGGATATGTACATGTTCGCGGATGATACTAAGATATTTAAAATAATAGAAGAGAGCGAGGACGACTGACCTTCTTGTTTGTTGAAATATTTACATAACAAAACATATAAAAATTACTGTAAAAACAAGAGAATACCGAAGTGTCAACGAAATCATAATTCGAACTAAAAATCGGTAAACTGGGGCAAAATTTGAACAAAAGAAATATTTACATCAAGAGCCTTCAAAAAGTAGGAGTATAAGTCCAGGTGTTCCTAAAGGATACGTGTCTTCTGCCTCATCGCCGACAACCGCAATGTAAATCTTAGTCGAATCCAAGTTATGTCACGTCCTCACATCGAGAACTCGAGAAGTGACAACAAAACTGCAAGGCACTAAAACGACATAATAAAAGCATAGACCTTCATAGCTCACAAAGCAATAGCATATTTCCTGCGATATCCTGTTGGCGACGATAAAACACGCACAGATCAATGTTAAATTTGCTCATGGTCAAAACAGAATAGCGTATGAGACGCCATTGTGAACAAAAGTACATTATTCTTTGGAGTTTTAAGACATCGGAATGACCTGAACTTTTTCGTTTAGTAAGGTTGATGCATGTTTTTTAA
>JAUMHH010211093.1:0-12732 GCA_032359455.1 Chlamys rubida | reverse complement strand
TGGTTTGCCTAGCTATAGTGTGACCATCAGGTGGTCTGGTTTGCCTAGCTATAGTGTGACCATCAGGTGGTCTGGTTGGCCTAGCTATAGTGTGACCATCAGGTGGTCTGGTTGGCCTAGCTATAGTGTGACCATCAGGTGGTCTGGTTTGCCTAGCTATTCCACAGGCATCACTGAAAATGTTGGATGTCCTCAAATGTTTGTCTGCTAATTATTTCTTCCTAGTAAACGTTAATGTATATTATGTAGCAAAACATTTTGTTGTCATTTAAAATGTACCGTATTAGATTGGTTAAGAACCTATACACTTTTTATGGCCAAATAAATTTCACAAAAACAAATCTGTATATTTCTGCTCTCCTTAATTAAATAGATTAAAAGAAGTTTTTGTGTAATTTTAGACAGCACTGTTAAAATATAACAAAATCTTCTCTCTGCTTATTCATAATATCTGCATATTTGCTAGCCAATTAAGTGGTACAATCTGGTACAAAACGGTCTACCTAATCTTGTGAGTGTAACGTTAATTAACCCACGGAGTATCGAGGATGATATATCTGTCACATATTTAAAATAAACTGACAAAGTTGTGAATACTTTTTTCAGACCTGACCTCCAAAAAATTTGCAGAAAGTGAAATAAAAAGATGGAAGAAAATGGACAAGACAACTGAGGATTTCCTGGTTGGTGTCCTAGATGAAGGAATCAGGTATACACATATATTTCAGGCAAAACAAAGTAAAACACGTTTCCTGTCTTAGCTCAGGTAGAGGCAGAATCTCGACCCCTTTTCGCGGATTAAGGTGGGATCCTAATTTAATGAAAAAAGAAATCTTCATTATCTTGTGAAAAAAACTCATACACGTAACCTTAATACTTTTTATCTTATTCCAAAAAGAGCTGGTAGATTAATTTATTTGTTGATGTTAAAGTTTCACTCCATTAAAACAATAATTTGTCCAAGGATCACTGCACGTCTGGAGGCACGGTAGTCTAGTGGTAGGATGTCGGGCTCGTGACCGAAGGGTTGCGAGTTTGAGTCACGTCACGGCATTGTGTTGTATCTTTGAACATGATACTTTACTCCGTTTGTACCAGTCTGCTGAGCTGTAAATGAGTACATGGTTAGGCAGTGCTAGAATTGTTGAATGCTAGCTGTGAGGGCCGAAATGGCAGCTCCAGCTGTATATATATGCTCCCCAGGGAGTTGAGAACGATATAATGGCTAGTTGCAAAGGCCCTATAACCACTGATAATAATGTGTGAACCACTTTGAGACGAACTACGAACTAGGTTGTGATAAAGCGGTTTACAGGTTAACAGGGATCAATCTAGACTTGATTCACTACCGTTTATGTGTAGTTTCCCCTACAGAAGAAAATGTTCCTGTTCTTTTTAATTCCCCCCTTGTGCTTCAAAATTCCCCTATTTCAACAAGAAAAATAGCGTTTTTTCTTCAAAATATTTCCCCTATATGTTTTCTTCAAAGTTCAACAGTTAAAAAGCATAATACTGCATATATACATTTTCTTCACATAATTTAAACAACAATTCTACAATTTTTAGGTTAAAATTGTTTATAAATTGAAATAAACTGCACACATGTATGTCGGACAAAATATTTATCTTTTACTTTGACGTTAGAGCCCTGTATCAAAATCTTAATTTCCCCCAAATCTGAAAAAGGGTCGATTCCCCTAAAACCTAGATTGATCCCTAATTGCATCATACTGTTTTCAATGAGATCACATTGCATCATATTGCATCATAAAACAATACCCATTAAAATCAATTCCACAATTACTCACGTTTTCATGCTTAAATCTAGTAAGAATCTTTATTTCTCGCAAGGTCCGCTGACAATATGTCTGGTGTTCAAACGGCGAGATCTTCTTTATAGCCACCCGTTCCTTTTTACTTAAAGGAGAATGTGTATCTATGGCCGATCTGGAATAGAAAGAATTATCATTAAGCAACTTGCTAATAATAAAAGCATATCAAATATAAATATTGCCATTCAAGATTGATTTTTTTTTCACTGATCATAAAACAACATGCTTTTTTTTTTCTTTCCTCAACGGAAAACAGTAAAGTGTACTTTATCAGAGCTAGAAATTAACTCATTCACCCCTGGAGACACATTTGAACTCTTCCAATTTAAAGGTTGGAATAGTCCATTATGAGATTTCAGGGGTGAAGGAGTTAACTTTCAAAAACCACTAGTCAGTCGGGCTAGTAGTTTCCTAATTTTACTAGTCAATGTGCAAATTCCACAAACCAAATATTCTTCAACATGGTAAGTAATATGAAGTTTTGACTAGTCAATTGGACTAGAGGTTTCTAGAACCACTAGCTATAGTCCATCTAGAGATTTTTCTAGTCTCAAGACTATCGGGCTTCCCCGGTTTTCTGGCCCTGCTTTATTAAAATCTATACAAAGTTTGGTTATAGGTCACAATGGTAACTGCGGTAAGTGCTTGCGTCAAAAATTCTGCATTAAAACACCTGAAACAAATTTAAAGGTTTATCTTGTATTACCCAGCTAACCACCCCCGATTTAACACGGTTTTCACATTGAAACACCTGTACACCGACTATCAAAATCTGTGACATAAGACTCATACATTGTACACAACATCGTCTTCACGTGAATGAATTACCTAGCCATGTATTTTACCCATTCAACCTCATCATCTTTCCATGTTTTTGGTGATAACTTTTTTTTTTCAATTTTTAAAATGTAATTTCTGTCATTTATATATGGATATCATATGTGAAAATGTGTCGAAACGAATAGAGTCCAATCTCATTGAGGTGACTGGATCATCTTATGAGAACGAATGTGTCTGGATTTTCTACTGGGAATAGCGTTGGCTAAATTATCTACTGGGAAAAAATGTGACTTGATTATCTTCTTGCCAGGAACTAAAGTGACTAAATTATCTTTTAGGAGCAAAGGTGACTGGATTATCTAATGTGAACAAAGGTGACTGGATTATCTAATGGGAACAAAGGTGACTGGATTATCTAATGGGAACAAAGGTGACTGGATTATCTAATGGGAACAAAGGTGACTGTATTATCTAATGGGAATAAATTAAAGGTGGCTACATTATCTCAATAAATAAAAGTGGCTTGATTTTCTTCAGAGAACAAACTTGATTATCTATTAAAAACATACCAGTATATACTGTACAACATGAAGCATGAACAGGTTTTTTTAATATGTTTTAAAGCCTATCAACAATTTAAGTCACTTTGAGACCAAAATATGCAGGTATTTTCTTTCTTGGTTCGAAATTTTCAAACTGATTCATTAACCCTTTCACACCTATATAACTTTAGTAGACTCAGCCATGCATTGATCTGGACGAGTCTGAATGGTCTTCAGTGGTAGAACAGTTAACACAAATTTTTGTTGTTAGATGTTATGTCTGAACTGAATAATTTTGTTGCAAACTGAAACAGAAACACAAACCAGCAGTTTTGCCGGGGAACCCGTCTTTGTCGCACCATACAATTATGACACTGTGTGAACCAGGTTTACGACCGAGACAAATCTATTTCGTCACAGAACATGCTACATCCCGACAGTTGTTTATATGGTGATTGGTCAGTGTATTGATGGCCGATCAAACCATACAGATTCGATATACGGTACCATACAATCACTGTCACCAACACAGTGCCACTATTTATGATATATTACACAACACTACTATATACACAAGTTTAATAGCTCGTATACAGAATTAGAAATAATAGCCATCACACAGCCCACAAGCATCCATCGTTATGACAGCTAAAACAGGACACATGCCAGTGTTCTCATTAAAAGCCCATTGTCGACGAAAGTACCTCACCATTAATTAATTTTGAACCAGCCATTTTTTTTCCAGTAAATGTATAGGTCAAGTTTTTACAGACCAGTGTTTTGAGTAGGAATATGTTTTCAGGCGAGTCCTGATGTGACAAGCCGATCTTTCTGGCTCAAACAAGAGACACCTGAAAAGGAGGAGAGAAAAATGTGTCTCGATCTTCCCAGTGTTCTCATTTAACTCATTCACCCCTGAAATTTCATTATGAACTATTCCAACCTTTGAATTGGAAGAGTTCAAATGTGTCTTCAGGGGTGAATGAGTTAAAGAAAACTTCCAGGAAAAGTAGCCTGCTGTTCATCAACTTGGAACCAGCTATAGGTCAACATGACAGCATGTGAAAATTCAACCAGCTACCGTACTCTTTCCAAATCAACCACTTGTCCTATTTCAAAACTTAGTGACAACACAGACTAAAGACAGGTCACATCTAATTAAATTGTGAAAAATATGATCAAATCATTACTTTGTACAAAATAACCATATAAAAATTCAGAATGAGGCTTTGCCAGGTGCTGAACCTCAAAAATCTTTCCCTCAGGTTGAGATTTTTAACCTTTATCACACAGGAGTGAAAAGATTCTATCAAGTTCAAATACAGCAGTTAAAGCTGAATTACATTCACTACAAAGACTCTAAAAGTGTTCCTTTTTAGAATGTGTAATAATCTGGCAATAAATTTGAATATATTCATACTTATTTGATTTTGATTTTCCAAACTAGTGAAATTGCCATGGCAAAAATAACCAAAGAGAATCAGCATTTTGATGACCAGATGAAAGTCTGCTCAAGCAATAATCGTAATAATAGCCAATTTGTCGTAATAATAGCTCTACAGAGCTAATGTTTGTATTTTAACATATACGACGATAAATACAAATTCTTAGCCAGCCCTCTAGCCGTCAGTAATCAGCGGGAATGAGATCTATGCACAGACGAGCGTCATGGAGGACACGATATCTGTGGCGGAATAGTGTCAATCTGTCTCGGTCACGTGTCCGATAATCACACACCATCAATACCCTAATGTACGGCAATCAAGTGACAGACGAATCTGAGCAACTGTCCACCGTGTCCGCCGATGTACGGACACCTTCCCCGACACTCCATTACTTACACTTAATGGCGTAAACCATGTCTCCTTGTTGTTATGGAGACGACGGCAACGACATCCCAATAAGAACAGCATTGATCAAAATATCTCAAAATTGGGGAAATAACGATCAAATGCTAGTATTGTCCCCACAGCCGTACTCCCAGTCAGCTAATGAACTACATTGTCAGTCTACTCCCTCATAATTATCCGCTCCTTCATTTAGTGATATTTCCTCACACTATCACTGTGTCAATTGCAATATCTCCAAAGGTGTTATTTTCTTCTTGTTACAGTTTGATATGTGCAAATGAGTTTTATAACAAGCTGTTTCTTTTTAAAAGTGGTACGTTATTTCCCAAAAGTTTCTCCATGACTCTTTTGGTTTTATTATATTAATAACAATTTTATAATAACAATTTGAAAAAAATTAACAATTTTTTAACAACAATTTAGATGACAATAAAATTTTATGACAACAATTTAAATGAAAATAAAATTTTATGACAAAAAATTTAAATGGCCTGTGAAACCTTTACATTGTTTTTCTTGCTTATATACTTAAAGGAATATCTCCATATATCTTAGTAAATATCTATAGCAGGGTGACTGGAATTCATAATTCACTCATCACTGCATGACTCCCTGGTTTAATTTCCTCTGAGGGAAAGAATCAGCTGTATTCCAGAAAATGTCGGGTAAAATTAACACCTTTGAAACAGTCAATCAGCCATTAGGTTCATCAAGTACGATCAATGTAGCATTCATAAGGTAGTAACAACCAAGACATGAACGAAATAATGGAACCGATGCATGGATGAAACCATTTCAATTTTGCTAAAGTCACTGAAGCTTGAATGGAACTTCAGCATCTGGAATCAGCCATGCATCAGTAGAGTAGCGATAGGTTCATCATTGATGATGTAAGAATTATCTCCCCGTATAGCAGTCACAGATATCTAGATATACAACTGCACGGACAGACAAACAGACAACAGACATACCCTGCTTCTATATCCCGTCTCCATTTTTGTTGATCGGGGGTTAATAGATCTTTTTTATATTACTGCTATAAATTGGTTGATTAAAAAATTCAATCATTTCCCTGTCATCATTGGTATTGATATTCAAAATCATAGCTGATTTTCATTTTGAAATTGGGTTAATTTCATTCCATGATAAGCCTGGGCACTTTTCCCTTTTTCAGTGCATCGGCCAACTGGGCTATATATATCCCCACTGAAATAAGGTGTAAAATAACAAGGAAGAGTTCTAATATGTAAATTGCTGAACCATGATCATTAATATTCAGTGAGGAAGGTTTTGTGTTACATTTTTTTATTTTTTTTTGGTAACTTTTTTGTATACATTGTAATCTGTGTATTATATTTACTTTAGAATTGAGTGGTCAGGCAGCACAGTGCATAGCACACTGGCCTTTCACCAATGCGGCCAGGGTTCGACTCCCAGATTGAACATGAAAAGGTATATGGGGTCATCACCTGCCCAACTTAGTGGGTTTTCTCTGGGTACTCCCGTTTCCTCCCACATTAAGACCCCCTCCGCACTAACCTCAGAACCAACAAAATTGATTAAGATATGTTCATATAACTTGTTTCAATATGATCGTAAAATTTTAAGAAAATCATATCTATTTACTTTGAAAAGTCTACAAGCATCATCATTTACAAATAAAACTTGTTTCTCCTCTGCAGGCAATATATGTCAACACTAAATACAATTTATTTATGAAGAAGCAACGACAAGTAACCTGCTGTGTAGGTAGGTAAATATTCACATTCATCCCCGATTCAGGAGTGTTTTATTGACAGCTGCACATACATTTAAGCGCAAATTAAATGTCAATACCAGATTACTTTACATGTACACCTCAGTGACCAGTGAAACTGCAGACATTCGTAAACACCGTTTCCCTGATATATATATGCTCTTAAAATTCAATTGACAGGTTATCTCTTTGACAAAATCAAAATATTAGAATTTCTCTTGCTAATTTGAAAATAACGAACACCTGATCATGAGCTCTTCAATGTTATATTTTTAATCACGTGTATTGCTGCTAACTTTTTATTAAATTTTCTCCACATTTAACATGCCAAGGCACACATACCACAAGTATGTCCATGGCAAATTCTTTTACCCCTGATAATTTGATTAAATTTCAAAATAAGCTGTATTACTCATAATTCAAACAGATTTACAGATTTGAAACAGGCGTGGATCTGAAATTCCGTATTAATTATATATCAGGTAATTACATCACAAAATCAATTTAAATTTTGAGATATTAATTTTCATATAAAAAGTTTACATGAACTCTTAAACAATTTAACAAATATGAAATTTTTGCCCAATTTAATATTCATCCCTGTTTGCCCTTGAATCACAGAACAAATTCAAGACATGGAGAAACTACCATAGTGATAAGAGTGATGTTTCCTAACACCGATCAGGAAGACGTCGCCCGACACTGATCGGGAAGAAGTTCCTGCACAAACTACCATAGTGATAAGAGTGATGTTTCCTAACACCGATCAGGAAGACGTCGCCCGACACTGATCGGGAAGACGTTCCGGCACAGCTCCTTTAATTTTCCTGTGCAATGTCTGCTATGGCTGTCTACGCGGCGATGTCAATCAATGCCCTTTTTGAACTAACCTGTCTACCAGTAGCTATATAGGTGAGGACCTGTGTTACACCAGCTGTTCGGGGTGTAGCAGTGTACAACCTTTGTGTGTGCTCCTACTGAAGATGTAAGATTAAATTTCTCAAGGCAGGTTGAAAGGTCTACTCAAACCATAAATACAACATAACATGAATTTCAAATAATGGTAAAATATAACATACTGTATCGGGGGAAAAAGAAATTGTAAACGAAACGTTCCTACATAAATATACAGTATACTGGGTAACTTTTTGATGCAGTATCATTTTCGCCTTTTTCGCCCTCCCTTAAATTCATCACTACTCATGATCAGGGCGAATTTATCATTACAGCAAACATTTGTATTCAACATAATTTATATAGTAATTATAATTATAGTGAAGGGCAAATTTAATAATAGGTGAAAATGGATTTTACTGTCACTGGGCGAACATTTCCTGGAATACAGTAATAGTTTTACACGTTGAACAAGATGAAGACTTAGTTGATGTCACCAGCATCAAGGTCTGTTGACAACAAGTAGCCATGTTTGGGAATATACACGTACCATCATTCAAGGGCACAAAACACACTGCTTATTAATAGACAGTCTAAATAAGTACACTAAAATTATTAATGCAGATTAGAATTTAACCCCCGGGGCCACGGCCGCCAAGTGGTTATATAAGAAAGGCGTCCGACATTCTGCTACCACTAGCCCTCCACCACTGGGTCGTAGGTTTCAGACCTACGTGGGGTAGTAGCCAGGTACTGGCTGTAGGTCGGTGGTTTTTCTACATTTCCACAAAAACCTGACACGTCCTTAAATGACCATAGGTGTTAATATAATAGGACGTGAAACACAAACAAAGTGAAACCAAAACAATTTAAACCGTAAAATATACACCTTAGCTCCCATTCAACAATATACCATCCAGCCAAATCGGTGACCCTTAAATTAATGCCACGCTCACCAAGGACAAAACACTGCCAAATAGACAACCCGAGAATGTACATCACATTTTTCTTTTCAACAACACAACAAAACTTATTGTATGTAGGTTTATACAGCACAACCAGTGAAGAGTTTAAGTGTAAGGTTTCGTCATGCCTAGTAATGATATGTACTCTCTCACCTTCATCCGACAAAAGACAAACAAAATCCTTTTGTCTGATGAAGGTTACGGAATCGCAGATATAGACTAGTCATTTAACTCATTCACCCCTGAACTTTCATAATGAACTATTCCAACCTTTGAATTGGAAGACTTTAAATGTGTCTTCAGGGGTGAATGAGTTAAACGTCACGCGTGAAATTTTTCTCTGGTAATGATACATATGAAAATGTATAAATTCTATACTTGCTAACCTGAAGAAAATGTTTAGAAACACCACACACCAAAGAAGCCACTAAACTGTACACCACATATACAAGCTAGCACTCAAGGACAACACAGCCAGTGACATACCTTGTAGTGTACCCCGTGCTCTCAGTATAAACAACACAACACTGCCTTACAGACATCGTTATACTCCTGTTCATTCAACAAGCATTACAAAACATGCTTCCACTGATTGATTCTGCAGTTATATGGAGTTCAAACGTAAGGCTTGCACTTGTAACATATTTCCTACACTTAAAGAATCATTAGAAATCTATTGCTAACCTTTAAAAGTCATTAAGAAGTGCCAACAAATTAGCTCAATTTATGTTTTTGCCCTACTAAAGTCGGAAGACATGGTCCTAATATAATAAACGGATAAGCTCCCTCAAAACATATTGTGATGCAACCACTTTCTAAAGATTACTTTTCGGGCTTAATGATCATGATATTCTATTTCTGCATACAAGACTGGGTTATACGCATTTCCGGAAGTGCTGGAAAACTCTATCCGACCTAAAAGCCAGGATTGCTTGCACTCAAAGGTTGGCGTGAAACTACTTTTTTTATCAAGGGAAGTAACTCATGCTTGAATTACATCTCATCTGCTCTCTCCAATACAGTCAAAGGGACAGTAGGTGTTTACTTCAAAATAGGAGATGTGGTGTTTGTTCAGGCCAAAGTAAAGAAAGAAATGCTTATGTTATGTTTCAGTCCTGTTTGGGGGACTATTTCTTGTCGCATTAGGCCTAATTTCTTTTCACACAAATTCATACACACTATATTTTACAAACTGTCTACGGCAGAACTGTGCATTTCTACTGTTTCCAAAAGTATAAAAGAAAACGAGTTCTTCCCCGACATGAAAAAGGTCATTTAAACCATCTGGATGAGATATTTAGAAGAAACCCTCAGCAAGCTTAGGATCTCTGCTCCATATTTTCTCCCTAAGCCTTAGGTGTGAATGTCAACCTTTCAAAAACAACAACAAAATCTGATTCATGGCCAATACATTTTGTAAAGTTCTCCAGAGCAATGAATTATATGTTCATATTAAAGGACTAGGGGTCGTGTTAGGGGTCATTTCTGGCCTCACCAGGGATTTAGAATTAGTTGTTATATTCGTGATCTTACATAAAAGGAGTACAGGAACATGAAATTTCAAATTCATTCGACAACTAGTGTAGGAGACATGGCATAAAGAAGAATGGTAATAAACTGCATTTTTCATAATGAAATGTGTGAATATCGTCTATTGTGTCTTAGGCCAAAAAAAATATAATTTTTTATGTCTGTTTAGGGTTCCCGACCGACCCTAGCTTTTACCCCCGACCCAAAATTTTTGATGAAAAAAAATAAAATAGAAGGTTTCTTGCCTTTCAAAATGGCTTCCAGCTCCGTGTCATAATACCATGACCACACGGTACACAACAATATCCAAAAAAAAAAAAAAAGATCGACCTACCTACCCTTGTTTTTTTGCCCATGCAACCCTAAACAGACAACTTTTTTTTTTGGCCTTATTTATAAATATATATTTTATACATAGTTTTCTTGAATGATTGCATTGGCCACCATCTTTGTTCTTCCACTTCTTGTATGCCCTTGCTGCTGTGAACGTAGTGTGAGGTTAGTGTCCCCGGAACATGTTTTATGCTTTGTTACTACTGTTTGGGTGGCTAAAACATTGTTCCACTGTTTGAGATAATTGCCTTTTCTACCATCATCTTATAATTAGTTCCTCATGATCAGCTACAATAGATATTTCTTGCGGAAATCAGGGAACAGAGGATGTCATAACGAACTAAATACAACCACTTAAGCTGTAGACAGGTAAACCCTTTCACCACTGTAGACCATAATGGACTCATCCATATCAATGCATGGTAGAGTGTACTAAAGTTACATAGGGGTGAAAGGGTTAAGCCCTGCTTCCTATAAATATTCAATATAACAGTAACATAGGTGGGCCAGGACAATTCCATTGACCAGGTATGTAGCTCAAATGGTTAGAGCGATAGTATAACAATCTGAGGTCCAGGTCCAGGGTTCGAATCCCTGTCTAGCCACACTGAACTTTTTCACTCAGAACACTGTTGTTGGTTATATTTTGTTGATTTCATCTTTAATATTTCTCATAAAAGTCCTGCAAGGTATGATTTCCTTTTCAGAAATAAATTTTCGAAGCTATAGTCCTGCCAGTAAACACAGTTTCCAGTACTTAGTTGCAGTTTTTGGCAGTGGTACAAGGATCCTTAATCCTTTCACCACTGTAGACCATAATTAATGGACTCATCTAGATCAATGCATGGTAGGGTCTATTAAAGTTACATGTATAGGGGTGAAAGGGTTAATCAAAAATTTAATTCTTAATTCTGACACAACGCATAATGAGTGGGATACACTTGTATTTTTTTTTTCTCATAAATATTACAATTAATAAGAATGTTTTAACAAATTTATTTGAATAAGCCCTTTATACTCAAAAAAGTCCTGTTAAGGTTATTATCATAGAAATCCAGCACACACTGCCTGATTATAGCTAAACCAGTGTACGCCGATCTCGTAGTGCACCGAGAAGAGGTCAACTACCGCAAGCACCTCTGGGTATATTGGGAGACGTGGCATTGAATGCCCGAAGGAAAGACTGGCACCGAAAGTCATCATTGAATCGGTAAACGTGTCGTTTAGCCAATGCTTGCCTATCCTCGAGCTCCAATCACTTAATCATCGAACAAATGCACAATGAATGTTAAGCATGCTCACGGAACCTGGAGTAGAAGCCTGTTATGACAGACAGCAAGTGTGTCGATACACTGCAAAACCACCACCACCTCCATTTCCAGGGACTAGCAGCTTGCTTCAGCCTGTTAATGGTAGACTCGGGCGCGATTTCACACAATGACGTGCACAGCTCAGCTCAGTTAGACATGACACCAGATATTTTGCAACGCTCTTGCATCAAAATCCTTGTGAAATACAACTTTCAGCATTGAAATACAATTTAATGATCCTACACATGATACTAATTCTTTTAAATTTTTTCAATCATGCATACCATCTAAGAGAGTTTATAAATGATATACACTGTCTAAATTGGCCGATATTTGACAGCTTGGAAAGAAATTCCAAGTGGGGAAAAAAAATTGAAAACCAAGAAATGGAAATTTTACAGGAATATTTAAATTGATTTGATTTTTAAGTTTTCTGAAAATGATCTCTACAGGTATACTTAAAAAGTAATGACAAAATGGTGTTTAATTGTAATGAATCGATTACAAAGGACTAAATCAATGGTTCTACAATTTCTTTTAAGACTTGATTGCTTTACATGACATTTCTGTATAAGTGAAAGCTGTGTAAACAAGTACTTGATTGTAATTGCAATCAAGACAACATTATTTGACAAGGGAACTAACTCTAACCAAGAAAAACTCCTTTTGGATGCTTCATAGGGAGAATACTCCGAGTCAAAGAAACTCTTCAGTTGAACTCTTCTTCATGATTAACGAAATTTAGCAGTTTATTGCTGCGAGCATATTTCAAAACATTTCCGAAAAAATCCTCGAAATATTTACGTGAAATGGTCGCGACCAAGGACTGGTTTTGGATTGTTCTTAAGTATCGTGTACACCCATTTCTTGACACTTCATTTATCCTTAAAAAAAGTGCGCACTATATGCAAATATTTACGGTAGTCATTGGTCAGACATA
>JAUMHH010211082.1:0-12734 GCA_032359455.1 Chlamys rubida | reverse complement strand
ATATAATGTATTATTAAATAAAATATGATCAGCTTCCAGCTGATAAAACACCACCTTAGATAGAAGGGTTAACCACATCTAAAAACACAGGTAAACACAGGTAAAAACACAGGTAAATACTGCCCATACTACTTAGAAACAGACTATAATCCTTCTAACAACATTCCTTCCCCCATGTTTTTTTAAAAAGTGGGGGAACTGAGAACAAGCCATGTCATTTATATCAGTAATATCCGTCGACGCTAACTTATCACTATACTTCAGGTAAGACAGTACCTTTATTATTCATTAAAGCTATTCTAAACCTAGCTATTACACTACATTTCCATACAACTATGAGCCATATGGAAATGTAATAAGTGACGATCTAGCTATTTCACATAATGCAGAGCTTTTTCTTGAAGTGTCCTAAGTATCGAGATCAAGTACACATGACAATGGGCAAAACAAAAACATACTGAGTTGGATTCACTGGGTAAAATATATCAAAGGACTTGCATTGCATCTTAAGCTGTGTCGTCCTTTTAGGACTCATCGTTGAGGCAAAATAGGTGGAAATAAAAACAGGTCAAAGCTAAGGTTGGAACAGAAAGGGAGGTTCGTAAAACAGCTAGATTTTTTTTTATAAATTTCGAAAGTTCTTGATTCTATTTTGGAGAATATTTTGTGAAAAGCACAGCAAAGGCACATTTGAAAAAAATAACGAGAATAAAATTGAAAAATGTATTGAGTCCCTTGTTGATAATATTTATTTTTTATTTCGGTGTCTAGATTTTCCAACAGACTGTTAGCATACCTATAGGAATAAACTGTGTACCTGTTTGTGACAACTCTAATTTTTGTTTTCATAACTGAATTTACTAACAACGTGATCAATATAGGGACGGCTTACTACATAGCAGTATGATAAGTGAGATTTCGATTTTCCGAATGTGAACTTTCCCTTTCTAGACAGTAACATCCATATTACCGAACTTACGATGTTTACATGTCGCAGTTGATTCGGTATTCAAGAGCATGCTCTGAATAACACGACTTCCGTGATAGGTGTCGACTGCCGACGAACAAATTTACAACAAAGGGTTTCCAAAGAGGCGGGTTGATGAAGCAGAAGAAGTTTACTATGCCAGAACCAGGGCTTTTCTCGTGTACATTTTTAAGGTAAATCTTTCCTTAGTCCATATGTTGCTTATTTTCATTTTTAATCACCTCTAACCAATTATACTTTCAACAATACAAATACTTACCCTCCCTCGAGCATTTAAGATATTTTATTTATTACGTAATTTTAGGTGTAACTGCATATTCAGTTGTTGACTCGTAATTTTTTTGTATGGTAGTTTTTTAGTACAATCTGACCTAGTTTTATATCAAATTAAATCATATCTACTTCCGTAATCATATCGTCAATCGTGATTCAGATATTTAAAACTGTTTTTGTTATATGTAAATATTGACTCGTATCTATTTTTCGTGTGGAGTTTTCGAGGAATATAAACTGACCTAGTTTTATATAAAAATGAATCATATCTACTACCGTGTTCATATCATCAATCGTGATCCAGACATTAAAACGTATCATCGTATCACTTTATAGCAATCGCCTTATTCGGACAATCGTAATAATTTACGCTTGTTGAGATTTCATTTGTAAAAGTGATCATATTGTTTGTAAAACATTAGTGTTCAACGCCACCAGTGACCAAGGCTTTTATTTGCAGCAGCTGTACGTCATTTGCAAAATCCCGCCATGCATCAGGAAATGTAAGTTAAAAACATTGTTTATTATTTCACATTGAAAGCAACACATTTCTTTGTAAAAGTAATCTAGGCAGTAAGTGGTGATAAGTATGTACGAAAAATAAACAACAACAAAATAAATTGAACTGATAAAGGCACTCAGCTGTATGGATAGTGTCACACGGCCATTTGATAGAATCTCATTGAATCTTTAGAGGTTTTACTTATTTCAATGCAACATAAAACAGTTGGTTTAAATCATCTATGTGATACAAGCACATGTAATGTGCATCACAGAAAGTATGCGATGAAGTTAAAGATTATGAAAATATGAAAAGGTAGGGTCAACGCCTATGGGGATTTAACATTAGCGTCGGCCCCCCTTTTCAAAACAAGATAAATCCTCATTGTTCTTCAATGAAAAGTTTTAATTTTGGAACGATTGAAACTATTTAAATTGAACCTAGTGTGTCCACATGTAATCCTCCAAACTTGGAGACATCAACATACTAGCTAAATGTCCTACTTTTATTTCCGAAAATGGTTTCAAATTAACTTTTATTAACTGAATATTTAAAACGATATCACTGCTATTGATTGTAAAAACGTACTGCTTCGTATATCAAACAAAACGTGATCTATCCAGAAAAGAAGATTTGACTGACAATGAACAATGAAGTGATTGAACATATCATTAATTAAGCCAAAATTAAATTCACGATTTAACAGTGGTTCATCCTCGATTCTCCAGGGGTTATGCTAACTGACGTTAAAAAGATATAAAGAAATATTCACCTGGTGTTTTAAAAGGGGAAAGAAACGATTAAGACTTTAATGATTTTGATTCGAAAATTAAAAGTTCGCGTACAATGTAGGGTAGGGTTGATTTTTATAAAACGAAATCCTTATGTGGGTATGTTAGCTCATTTTAGATTCTCACTGATGCCATTAATTTCGGACAAATTATGTCCCATTTATTGTTACTTAAGTAAATTAAGTAATGCATCTAATTTACTATGACGTCACATATTGATGACGTCATTTATCCTTGTGGGCTTTAAATCTGACATCGTTATTCCTCTAAAGCATTCTCCTGACAAACCTGACGAAGTGAAGCTTAGAAACAATGCCATCTGATTTCATTATAATTATTATTTTTGTCTTTTATCGTCATATAGCCCATACGATGGGTGAAAATGTGTCTGTAGTATGAACTCATCGAAAGTGATTAAAACAAGTATCAAACCATTCAGTTATTGTTAAAAGTGTATCACAATGATCAAATATGCAGGGAATAATTGATGTCTTTTTTGTGTAGACCGGATTCCGACAACGCCTCTGACAAAGACCACTTCACCAAGACATTCCTCTGCGCATGTATCATCGCCATCAACGTTGTGTCAGTAATGACGATGTTCATTGCCTTACAAGTAATGGGCGCCACAGGCCATTCAGTTGTAAACCCCATCATTCTGAGAGTTTTCCTATTAGTACTTGTTATCTTCGGAATAATTGCAAGTGGCTTCTTGATAAAAGAATGCAGTAGGTTTGGAAACAATAAAGACGAGAAGAAATCAACAAAAGGTGATACAAGAAAAACATTATTTAAATGGGTGATTTCAGTCCTGAATTCTGTATGGTTTAAACAAATACTTGTTCTCTCAGCGATTGGACTTGGTGTGATGCTTACATGTATCTTGGATGTAATTATTATCTTGAGATGCAAAAGTGATATGAGTCAAGTGATTCCTAAAGCCGAACTTAATTGTGTGATTGCTTACAACATTTCGAGGGTCATTTTTGTTTTCACCCAATGGTTCTTCGTGGTCTTCAAATCGAACAATATTCAACGTTCCCGTTTGAAAAATATTGCGTTTGTATTGATACTAACTGTTGATGCTTCCGTGTGGATATATTACTTAGCGTTAGACAGTTCAGATGGAATGGACTCGTTCAGAATGTATAACATCACTGATATGGAAAACTTACCAACTCCAAATTCAACAGCAATCCTTCGATGTCTCGAGGGTTCAACGGCAGCTCAAATAGCAAGGAGGATTGACCATGTAGCTTGGCCTACTAATACTGAGTTTCCGTTACTCATTCTGTTAACAGTTTTTGAAATATGGGACACGTCTTCCAATGACAGTTCAGGTATCCCATCATTACAGAATCAAAAAGATAATGAAGAAGTACATGGTCAATCATTTAACAATGATACGGAATCTGTAGACAATAACCGTACGGAATGTGTGGATTCTGATACATGTCCAAATACCAACATATTGAACGCGTCTTCTTCTTGTGACACGCTATCAACCCATTTATCGAACGGTCATACCAGTAAAGAAGCAGTCGAAACTGCAAGATCAAGTACTCCATCTTTTGAAACTTTGAACAAAAACAGAAAACTATCTGTCTGTTATGACACCTTTCAAAATCGTGAAACATTGACCAATTCCCCGAATGATAACAGTACATTATCAAGATCACAATTATCACACTGTCAAAACGTTAGTGATCCAGCCGAGACTCAAACACTTCTGGGCGGAATCAGTTCTTATAGTTCATCTCAAAAATGGGTGTGCTTTAAAAATCGTCTACTTCTAAATACTGTCTGTTTCCTGGCGACGGCAACTCAAATTGTGATGCATGCAATACTTGTAGCGAATGATATGAACTATGAATTCTATCTAGCATTAGTAATATACATGGTAGTATATAAAACATTTATGTGTTCTACCGTTATCACCTGCTTTGTTCTCATGTCTTACCATATGGAATGGGTGGCGGGCAAAAGCAAACTAGAAATCAATGACGTCGTATTTTTCGTTTGTACATTCGGCTCTGCAGTATATTTCATCAGTATCATAACTGCTGGTATTATAGAAAAAACAGATATAGGCTATTTGGAAGTAGCGGAATGTGTTGTCAACATGGTTTCTGTTTCAACGCAAACGGTTTTGTTAACTATGGCCATGCGATGTGTTCCTAAAAGAGATAGTTATAACACTCGGAAAACTGACAAGTGGAACTGTTTGAATGAATTACAATTTTTCTGTCAATTTCCTTCGCTTTGTGCCGTTCTGGCATGGATGAACATAGGATTCTGGGCAGTCGATAGTTTCATTGGCATGAAGTATACATCGGTGGCAGGGCCAAAAGAACATCTATTCGGTAAAGAATACTGGGATACAATTTTGCAGTTCGTCTATCCTCTTGTAATATTTTATAGGCTAGAGTCAGCTTTTCACTTTTGGAGTCTCAAGGACAAGTTCCATGAGATCACGAAAAAAATTGATTAGGTAATTAGCAGTGCGCATACCGTTACTTTTCGCGGGGGTGCAAGTGGTTGCAGGGGAATTCCTATTGAAAAATATTCTAGACCTCCATATGAACCATAGGATGAACATTGAACTTCCATTCCTCAATGATTCTCTGAGATATATTCGTTCAAAAGACACCTTACTGTACCTATCAATCAATTCAGGTTGTTAAAATTTACATAAAGTAGGATCAATCGTGACTTGTTAAGTTTCGGAAACTTTAAGTTTTGATAAATATTTCACATTTCCCCTAGTGACTGAGGCGCTGTAGGGGCGATACTCCATCCTTGAGGTGGAAGCTTGTGGTGACTTCCAGGGAATTGTCATCAGAATTAAATCGAGGACGAGATCGCATGTTGACTCTATTGGATCTCCCTCTTGCGGGTGGGGGCGTATGGTGCCCTACATTGAACTCTCCGGGGCGCTCTTCCATTCCCATTTGATTATCTCTTCACTTCCAGTTGTTGTTTGTTTGTATCGACATGAGTTCCATTGACTTTGTATTTTTCATTGCCACTACCCCAGTTTGTACTATGAGGGCATGGCGTTACGTGGATTTGACCTGGATTTACACGGCGGGTGAAGACACCACTTACCCTTCCGGAACATCTGGTCTAATTCTCCCTAAACTTTGTCAACAGTTTATCATATTTAATCAACAGTTTCCGTATATATGTTTTTATTTATTCATAATTTGCCCTTGTTTCGTGATTTTGAGTAAAAATTCTCCCTTTTTGGTTTTGTTTTGTTATTATTTCTCAATTATTACTCCCTATAAAAAAACTCTCTATCTAAAAAACCTATAACCTTGTCGCAAATCTTAGTGTAGAAAACTAGCAAACACATTGGAATTACTGTACATTGATTTTTTGTTTTCAGGATACTACTCCATTTCAGTTTCAATTCATTTACAATTTTATATCCGAGACCAGCACTGTAAACCCACACACACACTCGCATTTTCATCATTACAAATACCCCCGATCTCAGATTTCAAATACAGGTATGAACACAGATGTAGCGGATCACGATTGAAGTTACGAAAAGTGCACAATGTCAAAGTCCAAATATCTAGATAGTCGATTAATTGATTTTCTTCATAGACCGTACGTATCGCACCACTTGAATGTCAAATATGCTGTTGTATATTACAAGTGGTGCGTTAGAGCATATTGTATGTACTTTTAATTTAATGCTGTATCTTGTATGAGGTAGTATCTGGTGCACTTGCAGATAAGTCGCAATCTTGTCGTTCGAATCCTATCCGATAACTTAAGTACCTCAGAAACAAAATCTCGGTCAATAATATATATTTTTTCGCTAACTATATTTTTGTCTAATTTGACAAATGATGCGAAGCCTTAAAGCCCGGACTGACAGGATTGATAGCTGACAAACATGTCAGCTGATCTGTGCATCTGGTCCACGTGCGTATACTTTACTTTCTTACTTATGTTTTTATTTTGTATGGTAAATAAGATATCTATTTATATAGAAACACTGAATTGTGACATCATGCATAGGGAAACTATTCATTAACACATTATAAAAAAGAAATACTATAAATCTTACAGAAAGTTTGATATTTTTCCCGGACTGATTTTGCTTTTCAACTAAAACAAAGAAGACGTTGTCTTTCTATGAGTTAAGCAACTTCCTGGTTCAAAATGTGACTTTATATACTGATAATGTTGTCTACAGTAATAATATTGCTTTATATTTTGTTAGTTTCAGAGACGCCCTTTATAAATCGGTTACTGTGACCTGTTTTTGAAGATTTGACGTAGATTCGTAAAATATTGCTTTCCATGATAAAACCTGGACAATAAATATACTTTTGATTTTGCCTGCGTTGGTTTTCATTATCTATTATTGCAGATTCTGAACAAGTTATTTTTAAAGTATTATTTTTAACAGGAATGACAAAAAAGAATACGCTTCTATGGCAGGTGATATTTATTATTGATTATTGGTGAAATATTGTTAGAGAGTACAGGAAAGGGAGTCCATGTGCTTCTGTCTATTTCTTAATGAGGTCATAACATTGAATTATACAGATTATAACAATTTGTGCAACATAATAAACCGTGTGTTCATGGAAAAATCTAATTCTGCTCTGATAATTCTTTGCAAATATAACTATAATGAATTTTAATGACTCTTCAGATGTACAAAATAACGAAAAACATTATTTATTATACAAATTATATCATAATCTACATACCACAAAGTGATTCCAGCAAGTAATAATCTCGTGGAAACCTATAGAATACACGTGACTAATTTGAATGTACAGTGACGATTGATTTAAAACATTCTCTAGTCACTTGTTACTGATTGTAGGGATCAATTCTAGTGATTCAATATTGAAAAAACACGTAGATGTCCTTAAGTGGTGGTTAAGTGGACCACCAACAATACAGCTTTGGCCCATTTATGAACATGTGTATTACAAAATTTTATATTTATAAAATGTACATAGAGGTCACCTGTCACTGTCATAAAACTGTATACCGCAATTTAAAACAGTAACACGTACAATGTTCCATATAGTTGCAATTTAATACAGTAACTCAATGTTCCATAGTTACAATTTAACACAATTACACTATGTTCCATAATTACAATATAAAAGAAACTAACACAATGTTCCATAGTAATTATTTAAAACAGTAACACAATGTTACATAGTCGCAATTTAACACAGTAACACAATGTTACATAGTCGCAATTTAACACAGTAACAAAATGTTACATAGTCGCAATTTAACACAGTAACACAATGTTACATAGTCACAATTTAACACAGTAACACAATGTTTCATAGTCGCAAATATTTAAAACAGTAACACAATGTTTCATAGTCGCAAATTTAATACCATAACGTGATGTTTCATAGAAAAATATTAACAAAAAATCTCATCGTAACATGATGTTCCAAAGTCACAATGTGACACAATATTCCATAAAAAAAACAAATGTCCTAATAGAACAGTTTTCCATACAAGCACAATATTCAACACAATGTCTCATAATAAGTTTCACGGTAACACAACAGTAAAATAGTTTTACACAATAACCCTATACAATATACATGTTCCACACATTGATCTTAATTAAACTGATGTTTCACAGAACACCATGCTCAAAAGGAACACAATGTTCCACAATAACAACTTTTAATTTTAAACACAATTGTGTATAAAACAGTCATTCATTGAAACACAATGTTTCACAGTAACACAATTCCCCATTTCAACACAATGTTCCTTAATTAATGTCCCACAGAAACAAACCATAAAGCTAGTTGTAACAACGTTTCACAGTGAGACAATATTACACAACGTTCCATGATAACGCAATGTTCCATAATTTTACCATGTTGCGTAGATTCACAGTTCCATTCCAATGTTCCGTAGATACACAATGTCATGGTAACACAATCTTCCACACTATTCCCATGTTCCGTAGATACACAATTCAATGGTAACACCATATTTCACAACATTCCCATATTCGGTAGATTCACAATTCCATGGTAACACAATTTTCCACAATATTCCCACGTTCCATTGTTACACAATGCCATGGCAACACAATCTTTCATAATTTCCCCATGGTCCGTAGATACACAATGTCATGGTAACACAATCTTCCACAATATTCCCATGTCCCGTGGATACACAAATCCATGGTAGCACAATATTTCACAATATTCCCATGTTCCGTAGATACACAATTCAATGGTAACACAATCTTCCACAATATTCCCATGTTCCGTAGATACACAATTCAATGGTAACACAATCCTTCACAATATTCCCATGTTCCGTAGATACACAATTCCATGGTAACACAATTTTCCACAATATTCCCATGTCCCGTGGATACACAAATCCATGGTAGCACACAATTTGACAATATTCCCATGTTCCGTAGATACACTATGTCATGGTAACACAATTTCCCACAATATTCCCATATTCCATAGAAGCACAATCTCTAACATTAAGTGTAGCACAACCTTCCACTGTGACTGTAACACAATATTCCACAAAAACGAAATTGTGAAAACAAACTGTTTACTCTTGACCAAATGTATAGAAGAAGTACTAAAAGCAAAGAGGTCGAAAGGCTTTTTGTTTATGTTGTATTAACGAAATATGAACACTTCAGACCTAATATGAAGTGTTGAAACTTTTAAGTGGCTTACAAGTTATTTATTCGAAGTACTGATATAAAACTCTATCTTGAACTTCGTTCACATCACTATCTGTTTATACTTTCATATTTTTCAGTACTGTAATCCAGGAAATTTTCGAAGCAGTTTAATGTTCGTCCATTTCGCCCTCCGCAATGAGTGCGAATTTATCATTACAGCGAACATTAATAAAAAGGATGAAATAAATAGATTTATCCAGTGTAAAGGGCCAAATTGATACTGGGGGAATTTGGATTTTACCAGGCGTAGGGCGAAAGATTGAATGGACGAAAAATTCCCTGTATACAGTACTTATACCGAAGTAATGTTTCCTTTCGCGTATTAATTCAAATTTATGTAGCACCTATGTGCGTCCATATATAAACAGCAGAGTACTTGCAGCTCCTGTCCCTCCTACTAACTGTCTCGGGCCTTTATCTTTGACATATCCTGCGGCCATTTGCATATGAACGTCATCATGTGGCGCCATGCCTGCATAACAGAATGCTACCCAGCCCTGAAAGAAAATAATTGCTTTCAATTATAATCTTCAAGTGAACCACACAAAATTTTCATGGGCATTGAACAAAAACTGTTTTATTTATTTATTAATTTTTGTTTAATTATAAAAACATATTTTATTTTCATACAATCAAATATTTTTGCTCGGTATTTCTTTTTGTTTTTTTAAAATGCTTATGAAACTGCTTGGTGAATAGTTAGATATGATATACATTTTAAGATAGAAGAAACATTAAACAATGTAAAAGGAAAGAAGCATACCTCGTTTGCTACTCACCATCCTTTGAAAAGTGCTTACCATGAATAGTATAATAGTGAAGTTACAGTTCCAACAAGCATTAATTAAACCTATTTGATATTTGATCGCTTGGTATTGAACAGTATTGGAGGCACGGTAGTCCAGTGGTAGGACGCCGGGCTCGTGACCAAAGGGTTGCGGGTTCGACTCTGTGTTGTATCTTTGAGCAAGATATTTTACTCCGCTTGTTCCAGTCTACTCAGAGCTGTAAATGAGTACGTGGTTGGGCAATGCTAGAATTGCAGAATGATAGCTGTGAGCGCCGAAATGGCAGCACCGGCTATATGCTTCCCAAGGAGTATAGAAAGATATTGGCTGGTTGCAAACGCACTATAACCACGGATAATAATTTGTAAACCGCTTTGAGCCGATCTACGAACTAGGTTGTGATAAAGCGGTATATAAGAACCTCGAATTAAGGTAAGAATCGTGTTTTAAAAAGAAGAAAGCGCAAAAGCAAGCCCTCGATTTTGAATGGGACATGTATGAATCATTTTAAAGCTCGCGTAAACACGACCGTATTAGTTTAGATATTGCTGTATACTGTAAACGTACTTAATTTAGCGCACTCAGATTTTAATGCATTGTCGAAGTTCAGCGCATTTATGACTTGGCACATAAAAAAAAATGTAACAGAGAACAATGCAAAAGAAGTTCAATAGAACATTCATTAAAGCGCTAAAATAAGACAATCACTAAAATATTTACGTATTCAGTATTTGATTTGAAGTTATCCTATTCACATGTTTTCACTTGAGAAATAAGATCAGAAATTATTTGTGTGTTCGAATTTACCTGAGATTCTCATCGATAGAAGGTTTAACTTGGACTCAAATTTACCAACATAACCACAGTTCATACACTTCCTCATAGTAACACATTGTTCGTCAATTCTTTCACTGTCATCTGAAAACAATTTACGCCAAACAGTGGGAAAAGCACGCTAAATTTGATTTACTTACAGAGTGGGTTAAATCTATCATGTCCATCATGCAAAAAAGAATTATCTATATTTCTTGACCCCGATGTCCAAACCACGCTCAATGATCTGAATGATTGGTATATAGTTGTGTCCCCACACAAAGCACCTAATAATTTAATCATTGTCTGCAGATTACATTACATTTCCTGCTTGCAGGAAGAACCAGGCTTGCTTGATAACCAATGAGTCCTTACCAATACATCAACGTTTTGAAAGGCGAAATACATTGATAATAGTGGATTTAAAATGTACATGTAAAATTATCTTACCAATTAACTATTCATAGTACTATTTTATCATTGTTGTATATAATGTACATTTTTAATATGCTTGACCATATGGGAGACGAGTCTTTGACTCAATATGTAATCAAGTTTAAATAAAGACTATTATTATTATTATTATTATTATTACATACCAGCTAATAATGCTTAAATTTAAAAAAAATCCATTATTGATAAGGATAAAGATCTGCCTCATTCATATTGAATTTCAACACTTCAGGAGAATCCATATACACAACGTTTTATCGCTGGCTCTACTAATTGGTCAACAAATCCATCATCCATTAACTCATGGTCACAGTCGTATTCTGACACTGTAGACTCCAGAAGTGGAATACATGAAATATTGATTTTCAAGAATTCGAAAAAATTTTGGTTAATTTTGAATATCCTCTCCTTAAAAAATGTTTCTTCTATGATAACTTCTGTCTTTGCCAGTCTTCCCGATACCATTCTCATATCAAACTGGAGGAACGCATAAGTTCGTTCTCTGATTACTAGAGCATTCTTTTCAAAGGAAGGTCCACGGCAATACAAATATATGGTAGTAAATTATTTTGGAGCATATTTTGTGAAAAACCCAACGAAGGCCAAAATGAGATATAGTGAGATGAGGGTTGATGAAGAATATGGACAATTAAGTTTTAGGGTCGCCATCATGATTTTACTGGGAAATATGGTATTTTATTGTATAAGATGAAGGTCGACATTTCTGATTATGCTCATTTATATGATTTGTTGTTTCGTTTTAACTACCCTGTTTCTCGGTATGAGGATGTGACATTTAATATAGATTTACATAGCGGGTGTCGGGAAGACGCTTTCCTTTTCGGAACACATGTTCTACTTCATCTAGTAATTTTCATGGTATCCATGTAATTCTTAGTTCCTATTTCAGTTTTATTGATTTTCAATTAGAATTACGATTTTGTGGGCACTTCGTTATTCTCTTGTTTGTTTGTTATTTATAATTATTACCAAACACATTTTCCTCCTATCTTTCCATTTCATACTGTCAAAATATTTGTACCTTTATTTAAATTTGCTTATTTTATATAAGTGAAGAAATTGGGATTAAGAAGATACATAATCACAAACTACGTTTTGGAACATCAAGCAGCAGTGTTCTACTCAAATATGTCAAATGTTTTCTAACAGAGTTAGAAAACCATCAAACCACAGGACAGTTGGGATACAGTTTCAGAAAATCTGGAAGCTTGTTTGACAGATATCAGTACCTGGATGAACGCCAGCATGCTAAAGATAATCAGGAAAAACGGAACTAATCGTCTTTTCCCCAAAGTGTCGGTGCCAGAACTATTGAGACTGTCCCAGCTGTTAAAAACCTAGGGGTATACTTTGATAGTTCACTGAACATGGA
>JAUMHH010211081.1:15659-27904 GCA_032359455.1 Chlamys rubida | reverse complement strand
TGTGATTGTTGATTAACGTCTATGAATAAACAGTACTATTATCAACTGTTACGTGTGTTTACGGCTGCTGTGTTACACTCATGGCTAGTTTAACGTTACAATGCTGTTTGCCAAATGTAGTTCTTTTCTCTGGACGATTTCTCAAGTTCTATCTTGTTTAATGCTATAAAAACGTATTTCAATATATGATAAAACAATCAAGGATTTTACGTTTGGTAAATGTGTCGTTATATGGATCTCTTCGTCTCAGTTTCTATCAGTTTCTCAGGTCCGTATAACCACATCAACGCTTCAACAAAAGTCCATAATGTTATCATTTTCTAACAAAAATGTCTATGGAATGGATGGAAGTGGAGTTTGTAGGTAATAACAAGTATGGTGTAAAATGATATTAAATACGTAAAGTACTTCGATAACGACATAAAGGTTTGATTCTCTAGGTTTAATACACATATCGACTTACAGTGTTGTCGAAAGGAAAAACAATATAATAATGGCGTACATTACTTTAATATAAGGATACTGCCCATGATACCGACATACGTTTGATAAAAGGGTATAAATATATATATAAATATAAACAAATACGGAGAGTTTTTTAGTACTTCCCTAGCGCTTTCACCTCTTTAGAGGTTCATCAGGGCAACTGTTTATTTATGTTGACAGGACAACAACACAACACATAAAGTGATGACGTCATGCTACAATATATATGTATACGACATACAGGGGCTATTCCACAGGAATATCGCATTAAATTCCGACACACAAAGGTAACATGAATGCATATCATTACAGCTGGGAACCCCCACTCTAACACCTCCCTCCGCCTGGTTGGTGGGACGAATAACCAGGAAGGACGACTGGAAGTAAACCACTCTGGCACCTGGGGCACAGTCTGTGACGATTACTTCGACAATGTGGCCGCTAGCGTTGTCTGCAAAATGTTGAAGCTACCATGGTGGGTTAATGTCTGGTCTTTTAGTATCGTTATTCTTATTTATCCTTCAGTTGTTGTTTTTCATAGGGTACGTATTGCTTTTACAGCAAACAGAGAAAAAAAAAGTATCAAGAAATGGCCCTGTCTCTCCGAATGCACTCTCTTTCACTCCAAGATACATTAGATATTGCTGCAATTCAAAAGATTATTTCAAAATTTTACAAATAGCATGAATCAATAATATGAAACCAAGTGCCTAATTAATCCCCAAAAGAAAATGAAAATGTAAGGAACTTTCGCAAAGATGAGATTTATTTTTTCATATATTGTTGTTTATCTTTATACTGACTATAGGCGTGGCGCTCAGGCCCGTCCTAATGGATACTTCGGAAGTGGTTCAGGGCGGATTTGGCTGGATAACGTCGTTTGTCATGGCAACGAAACCAACTTGGCTTATTGTCGTCATCGTCCCTGGGGGACTACTAATTGTGACCATACAGAGGATGTGGGAGTCGTATGTGGCCAGTGTGAGTATACTTATTAATATGAAGAGCATACAATTTAGTAAGGGAACCTACGTTTAATATAATGACAAGTGTGGGTATATCAACATTAATTGCGGGGAACAGTTTGAGTATACTTATGTTTAATGCACAAAGCAGTGTTACAATTACATTTCGTTTTGAATGCAATGCAACGTAATTGGACTATAGAGGATGATAATTCTAGTTTCATGTCATGTTACTTAATCTATACGTTTTTGTTGTGTTTAGTAGAAAGAGTGAGATTGAGGTTGGTAAACGGCTCCTCAACATCCCAAGGAAGACTCGAGGTATACCACAACAACACATGGGGAACAGTCTGTGACGATTCCTTCGACAACTCGGCCGCAAGCGTGGTCTGCCACATGCTTGGCTTCAGACGGTAAGTTCGAATGGAATGATATTCGTCTTGTTGTCGATAGCTATTCGAAAATAATATGTGCAATTTATGCTATGTAACGTTTTGGTATAAAAACAATTCCACCCATTACTTGCTTTTATTATGTGCGTCCTTACTTCATATGTCTAGTAATTATTTTTGCGTGACAAGATGAACTAGCAGTCCCCGACGTTGGCATTTACCTTGTAGCAGGAATTAATTCTGGCATGGTTTACACGCAATACTAGCTTATAGGTTTTATAGGCAGCTTTCCCTTGCTCTGATGATTGGGTTTGCATTCAGTTGAACATTCAAACCACTGATGAGTCATAAATACACGAAATAGCCGTACGGTGTTGTAACATATTTTCGTTGGCTTTCTAAGTCGAGAAATTATTGTTTTAAAAAGGTGCTCCCTTGCTTCCTATTTCTAATAATAATTTTACATTTATCCCTGCCACCTTTCTTTATTAAAATATGTTTTTTAATTCCAATATTTTCAAACATCTGAAAAAAATGTTTTTGTTAATAAAATAATGACTATAATAAGTTCAATTAAAGATGATTTAAATTTGACCTTTTATTTTTGTTTTAAGGGACCATGCTTTAGCATTGTCTAATGCTCACTACGGACAAGGAACAGGGCCAATAATGCTTGATGACATTGGTTGCACGGGCAATGAGAACAACCTTCTTCAGTGTCGCAACAAAGGATGGTACATTAACAATTGTGCCCACAGTGAGGACGTCGGCGTCATGTGTAACTCAGGTAGGCTATCACCTTTTAATAAAATATTGATTTAGACGAGAAACAATTATTTTCAATAACATTGCAGTTTACAGCCTGAAATATCCCTTAATAATCTAGACTGGCATTAAACCAATGTGTTTTCTTTCTCAAAGGCCGCCCACATTTGCGTCTTCGTAATGGCCGAAATAGTAACCAAGGTCGGCTGGAGATACAGATTGGCAACACCTGGGGGACCATATGTGATGATAGCTTTGATGGAAATGCTGCTAAGGTCGCCTGTAGAATGCTACATAAACCATCGTAAGTGTGATTATCCTACTTACGTCGTCGATACTCCGGGAAATACGCTCACTTACGCTTTCTGCACCCCTGGAATATGTCATAACATAATCGAAGGCTCAGTGGGTGCCACCTTGTTGATGAGACAAGAAGACTACTTCGATCCTTCGATGTACATCAAAAAAATCTCGCGGTCGCGTAACGGTAAAAAATTACTGACTTTGAAGTTGGGTGTCGGTCCTTCGTAATCTTCAAAGGACAGGTATCAACCTAGTGATTGGTCAGTTTGTTTACCTGAGACCAATCAAACTACTGTCCTTGTGCCTTCAGTTTTGCTATGAAATATTCCAGGGGTGCAGAGCGTAAGTGAGCGTAACCCCTGGAGCATCGATGGTGTCTTACTTAGAGCTTTATTGTTATGTCGTTACTGCGGTGTTTCAACATAGTAATTATTGAGTTAGCAAGTAGTTAAATGCGATGCGAATAAAAAAGGGACGCATATGCCTAAACTTGAAAAGAGCTGTTTTTTTCCCATAACAGCCCCTCGTCTTTTGCTTCCATCCTAATTAAGCAGATATATATTTTCATACCAACGTCTGAAAACATTTCCCTCGGTATTCTAATTTTCTCTTTTGTCGCAAATGTTTTGTAACATTTTTTTGATCCATTAACGTTTGTTTCCCCTTTACGTCAACACCTTTCTATATAATTTCCTTTATTTTATATCTTATATGGCATTCTACCGTACAGTTATAAAATAAACGTATTTCATACTTTAAGAGCTAACGCAGTTGCGGTGACGGCAGCTGGGTTTGGTCTCGGATCAGGACCTATTTATCTTGACGAGGTTCGATGTTATGGCAATGAGACTAGCATCCTTAACTGCAATACCAACCCCATAGGAACCAACGACTGTGACCACTCCGAGGACGTCGGTGTCATCTGTACAAACAGTGAGTACCAGCAACAACCATTTGCTACCTTCATTCATAGTGTCATGAAACTCATGTGAGACGTGTCATGACGACAACGTGATACCATCAGCTTTGGCATATTATGTTATTTTTTCCCGAAAATATGAATTCGATTATGACAAAATAGCATAATAAGCGATAGAAACATGTGTCATTTTTTATTTCATATGTAATATTCATCCTTAAGGTTGAATGCTAGGTATATAGAATATAATACGCTGCTCTTTACATGTGAAGTGAAGTTATAAGAAAAATGGTCTGTAAGGTAGAGGAGATTATATATATGATATAATGTATAAGTCTATTACAATAGAATAAGAGTGAACTTTCTATGGATAACAAAGTATTTTACGAGAAAACTTTATAGATTGATGATAGAATACAGCTGGACATGATGAGAAGATTTTATAAAAATAGGGTAAAAAGATAATCGAATCTGGGTATAAAAGAGCTTATTAGAGTATTATTATTGTTATAATGTTGTGTTAGGTTTGTCAAAAAAGTAAACTGGGAGACGCATTAAAGTTCAGCAGTTTTTTGAAAGATTTTCTAGATAGAATGCAGTAGAGTACTAGATGACTTTTTAGTTACATAAACTTATAAATGTAGTATAGATTATGTAACGTGTAATACATAGTGATATGTTAAATAGAATAATTAAACTAAATGAAGATTTCATTTGTTTGGCACAATACGGCATGAAAAGAATAAACAAATAAATAAATAACCAAAATGGTTTGTATTACAGGCCAGCAGTCCAATGTACATGTAAGGCTAACGGGAGGACCCAATAGGAATGAAGGACGACTCCAGGTCAACTACAACCACCTGTGGGGCTCCGTGTGTGATGACAGCTTCAACGACTCTGCTGCTGCTGTTATCTGTAGTATGCTTCACATCAACGTGTATGTTACTTTCTTTACGATTTCAGATACAATGTTACTGTATACCGGGAAACTTTCGCCATGTCAAGTGTCCGCCCTTCAATGGTAAAATCTATCTTCGCCCAATTAAATGTTCGCCCTTCACTGGTAAAATCTATCATTGCCCAATTAAATTTTCGCCCTTCACTGGCAAAATCTATCTTCGCCCAATTAAATTTTCGCCCTTCACTGGTAAAATCTATCTTCGCCCAATTAAATTTTCGCCCTTCACTGGTAAAATCTATCTTCGCCCAATTAAATTTTCGCCGTTCACTGGTAAATCCTTATTTGCCCAGTGTAAATTTCGCCCTTCACATGTAGTTACTATGAAATGTAAATTGTGTACAAATATTCGCTGTTATGATAAATTGTGCCCTTACTGCGGAGGGCGAAAAGGACGAAAATTAATCTGCAGCGAAAGTTCCCGGGTATAAAGTACTCTTCTTATATTTAATTGGACACGACACTGAAAGCCGCAGATGCATATTTATATACATTTGTAAATGTCGTGTCTTCAGTAACATGAGAAATGTTTTTTTGTTTTTGTTTTAAATGTAGTCTGATTGATAGTCAGCAAGATTTTGGGTTATTGAATGAAGCACTGAAAGTAGATTAAGAGAATCTTCTCTTCGTGTTATCAGTGTACATGCCCGGGCGGTCCCAGGAATTCGATACAATGTATCTAACCCAGGCCCTATCTGGATGGACGATGTCAAGTGTTCAGGAACAGAAGCGTCCATTACTGCCTGCCAGCGTAGCCCGTTCGGTACCAACGATTGTGATCACAGTGAGGACGTTGGTGTTATCTGCGAGACAGGTAAAACACGATAACTATCCAAGCTAACGCTAACGTACCAAGGAGTAAAACGTTAATGATAACTTGGTTTTGGCAATCAGTATTATATTATGAAACTATACATCGTATGCACTTTACAATTCCTAAACCTTGCATACATATTTCCTCTTCAAAGTGTAAAGACATTTTTCTCACCTGTCATATCATAATTGTAAGAACCAGATTCAATCTAGGATGTATTTCGTTAAAGGAATGGTATTGAAATAATACTTAAGATTGTATAATGTTCAAATTGTAGCCCAGTCCCTTCGGGCACCAGTGCGTTTGGTAAATGGTACAAATGGTAACAACGGTCGCGTGGAAGTACAACACAACAACATGTGGGGAACAGTCTGTGACGACGGTTGGGGTGTCCCTGAAGCAACTGTCGTTTGTCATCAGCTAGGAAAGCCAACGTGAGAATTATAAATACATTTGCTAGATCTTGTAACATCTAATATCGCTGAGAACATATGTGATCCCCATGATGTGATGAATTGTATGCGGTCATCAATTAAAATATTTTATTATCACGAGACATTCTATTACACTTTTAGAGTCTTACTATACAGGCTTTCAAAAGGCGAAATCATACTACGACTTAGTTGTTTCGAACAAGATGTTCCAATGTTAAATGATGTGTCGAATAAATTCTAAGGTGAAGGTCGCAGTGAAATATCCAGAGCATCATTTACTGCAGGGGCGATCAAAAGTAATGTATACTCTAAATTAGTTCTATATTATGTTTTAAGGTCGGTGGTGGTGCCCTTGTCCAATGCATTCTATGGGGCAGGGAGCGGAGCAATCCAGGTTGATGACATCGACTGTGTCGGTAATGAGACGACTATTGGGATGTGTCAGAGGAAGCCATGGGGTGTCAGTGATTGTACACATCAGGAAGATGCCGGAGTCATGTGTCTAGGTAGATACATCAGCATATCATATATCCCACCACTTCTGTAAAAATAAGTCAGTCACTTTCCCATCACTTCTATGTAAATATGTAAATAAGTCCGTCATCCCAATCACCTCTGTGTAAATAGGTCAGTACTTTCTTTTTCTGATAATTTCTTTGTAATTATTTTAAAAATTATAGTACTTCGTATACATGTAATTGTATGAACATTAAAAGATTCGTAAACTAACTTTTAGCAAGGAATCCAAATCCAAGAGTAACGGTGCGTCTAGTGGGGGGTCTGTCCCACAGCCAGGGACGTGTCCAGGTCAAGTACAATAGCGTATGGGGATCCATCTGTGACGACTCCTGGGATAGCAGAGACGCCACGGTTATCTGTCGTATGCTTGGATACAGCACGTAAGTCAATCGAGATACCAAGTACTTCATGTTGTTCACTTTGGGTAATGATTCCCATATTGACAGTTACAAGTCTTCTTGAATAACAGGACGCTACAAGGAATTTAATACAATGTATTTTCATGAACATTTTTGCTGCTAGTATACACGCAATGTTCTACACTGTGATGTAGGTATATATGATAAGACTCTGTCATGCCCAGGAGTGTAGGATAGGGAAATTCCACCCGAGGGGTTTTCAAATTTGGTAAAACCCCAGGGTTTTGCCAAATTCGAAAATCTTGATGGTGGATTTTCTCTATCCTACACCTTTGGTCACGAGAGAGTATTTTTCTCTCATTCCTACTACCAAAATAAGCTCAGAAACTATAAAAATGCAATTGTACTGGCTACCATTTTGAAAATATGAACTTTTCCCCTTAGCTTCTTAGACGAAAACTAACTTGTCAGCAATAATGAGCATACCCCATAAATGCAAACGGAGTTTACGCAGAAAAAAATAATCTTATCTTTCGAACGTGTAAGGTAAATATTTCGGAAACGGTTTTAATGTCATCACGTCGCCTTTTTCGCATTGCGGCATCGGAGTTTTTTCCAAGGTGGTGACGTCACGTCATTGTTGAGCCATTGTGATGCCACGTCACGTGTAATGGGGTGTAAGATAAACATTTCCCACAACCCTTTCTTACCCTGAACAGCTCTATCTTACATACCTTGAAAAGAGAGAAAATAAATTATCCATTTACAAAAGCTTATTTTATTCACTGTCGTGAAAATATACAAAAGGCTATATATATACATCTATCGATTTCCAAAATGACCAATCCGAACGGTATTATGTATTTACTTCACCGAAAGCTGCAGATTTGCTGTACAGCTGTAAATGAAACGACGGCAACATAAATGGTTGTTTTGTACATCTTGGCACATATAATAAGTTTTAAACGTAATTTTATATCTGATATTTTTAGCAAACCTTACCAGATAATACAGATAACGGTATAATAACATTGATTAGCTCTTTCAAAATGGCGTGCAACCGAGTTGTCCAGTGTGACATCATTGAATATTACGCCAAACTTTACGCTACATGTTGATGCAGTTAAATTTTTGCAATTGCATTTCAAAAATGTAATAAACAGAAAATAAATTTGTTTTCCCGTTAAATAACATGATAGATTTCATTTGTGAAGGAAGAATACATCGATGTCTCTACGAGTGCAACAATTTGTATTCTATCACACTCGTGAAATAAATATGGTATTCACTCGAATATATCAATATATTTTTTGCACTCGTGAAAAACATCGGTATTCTGTCATATTGTGAAATATACATGACATTCAAAAGGAAATAATTCTAAAAATATAGATAATATTTTATGTTTTTGAAACCCTCAGTACCGGTGTGTTGATATTTTGTCTTCCAGCACTGGTGCGAGGGCGCTCACAAACATTGGGACGGGAAGAGGCCCAATTTGGATGGACGATGTAGAATGCGTGGGTACTGAAAGCAACATCCAGAATTGTACATTTAAAGGATGGGCAGAGAACGATTGTGACCATTCAGAGGATGCCGGTGTTTACTGTAATGATGGTATGTATCAGAATAATATGTAACTTTATCAAACAAGTCTCCCTTCATCAGTTTAGTAAACTCTGACTGCGTATGAATTAGCGTATATGCGATGAAGAAAGGCTCGGCAACGCCAACGTGCACCATATAATATGTGTGTTGCCAACTGCATTCAAACTAACGTTTACGCCGTCAAAATGAGTCAGTCCCTAAATGATAAGAAAAACGTATCAGTGCTAAATCTGAACGATGGTTCAATGATGACGATATCAGGGAAATACACACATGTTATTATCTACATTGAAAAACTAGAACATCCGTCAGAAATATTGACTTGTATTTGTATAAATCTTCCCAAAACATGTTTACTTAAATGAAGCAAGCCAAATTTATATACAAAAGTAAGGTTAAGTGTCCAAACATTTAGAAGATATGTAGAAAAAAGATAATTTCTATCTTCAAAACAAAATGGTGTGCTCTAAAGCCTTGATATACATAAAATATGCATTAAAAATATAACAGACAAAGAAGACATTTCAAATAGTTTAAAGATGATACTGTAAACCACAAATTGGTCTTTTTAAACTTTAGGTTTATGGCGTCTAAGAGCATTCAATGAATTTCGTTTAATCTTGCATTCTGATAGGTAGCAACTTGTCAATGTCAAAAGCGTAATTCCATCTTAAAAAGAATCAATATCGATGTTTCCCTCGTGACAATAAACATTATTTTGTCCTTACTGTTTGACTTAGTCATAGTTGTATTGTAAACAGCCGTCACTTTACCAAATGTAAAAGGTTTGTCAGTTGAGGATGTTGAACGAAAGCTATGCGAGGACCTAGATTTGTTAAGTGGATGACTTTGAATAAAATTAATCCTAATTTAACAAACAAACAAAAAATAAACAAAAAATTGCTTGTTTCCTCACAAAAATTGTCAAAACCAAAAAAGGTTGTGTCAAGATGAATGAGGTTATTATCGGAACTGTTCATTATGAAAAACTGTCCAAGAAAATTAGAATTTTAAAGCCCATTAGAAAATCCATGCCCAACAAATTTCAAACGATAGGTCAAATGCTCTAAAATCTCGGTGCAGTGTCTGAGAATGAAGTGACGAAAATGCTACTAATGGATTGACATTTAAAATAGCCTGTCTAAATAAAACAAAATATTAATTTCTTTGACAAATTTCTTACTTCTGGTCCTACTTTCATTAAAAATAATCTATAGTTAATTGCAATAAAGGGGAAGTAACTCTTATATGTTGTTCCACTATTAATCAGGATTCGTGTCGAACATTAATGAGAACAATAAGTTATTATTATTATTATGATACTGGTAGAGATAGTCAATGTGTTGTATTAGTGGCAAGACAGATTCCCACGACTCCACTTCTCTTTTGGCTATACCAAGTAACAAAGTGCCAAAAAGTGTCAGAAGAGGCTCACGTTGGTGTCACTTCTGACGTTATTATCTCATTAAGAAATCGGAGTAAACAGGTAGAGTTTAAAAAAGCGTGATCGTGAGTGAGAGGATGAGTCTGATATGAGCCTAAGCCTGAGCACGGTGTGGACTTTTGTGAACCTGTATATTCGTATGTGATATTGGGATTCAATTCCCTGTGAAATGTATCAACTGTATTGTTTCTTTACATTGGAGGTATTCAAATGAAGACAGCCTACGTTATGATTGTGACGGATAAATACGCTACAACGTTATTTCAAAAACGGAGATGATTCACTCGACTCCACACAGAATTGTTACCATTAAACGAATGTTACATCACATAATATTATGAATTATAGTATGATATTGTATTATTGGCTATTGTGTGCTGTTAAATGAAAAAGAGATGCTACATATATAAATATATATTTGAAGTACCTTTCTTTTCTGCAAATTCTTGCTCGGTAGTTAAAGAAAGTTGTATTTAACGCTATTTTAGGTCACACTGTCAATGTACCTGTGCGACTGGTCAATGGTCCCTCGGCCATGGAGGGGCGGGTGGAGATCCAGTACAACAATCAGTGGGGAACAGTGTGTGACGACTACTGGTCTAACGCCGACGCGCAGGTCGTATGCAGGATGCTCGGATTATCTACGTGAGTCCAGATCACTAATACAGTCTATTCCTTTTGGATTAGTTTATTTCGTCTAATCTTGACTCTGTTCAATTCGGATTTTTGTCTAAATATGCCGAGTTCTTTTAGTGTAAACAGATAGTAACAAATAAACTCTCTACTATCCGGAACCCTCTGCAAACGGCTCTTATGATGGAGCCTTATGAGTGCATGGTTTAAGCAGAACAACAATATTACACCGTGGGATCTGCCTTCTCTTCTTAGGCACCAAGATCTCATCACAGTTCTTGGAAATGTATTTAAAGATGTACAAGCATTTAATTTTAAAAAGGGTTATCTGCTTAGGGCACTTACGTTTTGAATAGTTCAACATGTGTAAGTGTTCTGCCCATGTGAAGCAGTATATATTAATTAATTGATACATTGTAAATAATGAGTTTTTTTTTTGTATATTTACATTTTGCTTCTTACTTTTATTTACTCCTCCTGGAATCTTTCATTGTTCGTAAAACGCGATTCCGTGAGTAAAGTTATTTTCGAAGTTATGTTAGAAAATATGACGTAAATTTGACTGTTACGTGTTGTTCTGAACTACAACATAAAAGGGGATGTTGTCCTTCATACTAAAAAGAAAATAACCTATATACGCACATCACTGACACACGATGATGGCTTGTTTGTTCAATAGCGACGGAGCCCAGGCATTCAATAACTCCAGGTACGGTCAAGGTACTGCCCGTATCTTAATGGATGACGTCAAGTGCGTGGGTACAGAGACAAACTTGGGACAGTGTCAGTTCCAGGGGTGGGGCATCAACAACTGTGACCATTCTGAGGATGCCGGCGTCCGCTGTAACCCAGGTACAGTCTGTTATAGTAATATAAACTAATAGGTCTATTTCATGGAGTTTTTTTTTATAATTTTCACAAACAATTAATCTATACAATGTCTCCCCTTTATTTCATTTTGGATATATTTGGAGCGCGACTGGGTGAGGTTAATACCGGTGACCATGCTGGTAGCTTAGTTTGTAAGCGCGACAGTATTATAAAATGTTGATAGTAAAGGTTCAAATCGCAGTTTGCCCTATTTCAACACTGTTGTTGATGTGGGTTTTTTTGTTGTTTTTTTTTCTCATAAAAGTTGTGCTAGGCGTTTTAATCTTTTAATAAGTGAATTATTAACGAAAGGATCATGCCGGAAACAAAATTCTCAACGCATGGTTACAGTTTTCGGCACATGGATCCTTCAGATTGCAACTTTCATCACAAAAGAACAATGCGTTTAACTTGATTGTACTCAAATTTCTGTGAATCTATAAATTTTATCATTTTCAATTAGCAAACATTAGCACCAGAATAACAAACGAAAATATTTCATGGATGCTTTCTTCTCTCGTAGCTGGTACCGTGACAACCAACGTACAGGTTAGACTGGTGGGCGGTTCCAACACTAACGAAGGTCGCGTGGAGGTGTTATATAACAATACATGGGGTACCATCTGTGATGACTACTGGGGAGCAGTGGACGCTCGAGTCATTTGCCGCATGCTGGGCAAACCCACGTAAGTCCTACTCATACTTATACTAAACCATGCTGGGCAAACCCACGTTAGTCCTACTCATACTTATACTAAACCATGCTGGGCAAA
>JAUMHH010211081.1:0-15559 GCA_032359455.1 Chlamys rubida | reverse complement strand
CCCACGTAAGTCCTACTCATACTTATACTAAACCATGCTGGGCAAACCCACGTAAGTCCTACTCATACTTATACTAAACCATGCTGGGCAAACCCACGTAAGTCCTACTCATACTTATACTAAGCCATGCTGGGCAAAACCACGTAACTCCTACTCATACTTATACTAAACCATGCTGGGTAAACCCACGTAAGTCCTACTCATACTTATACTAAACCATGCTGGGCAAACCCACGTAAGTCCTACTCATACTTCGTAAAATCTGACGCAAGTCAAAATATTACTAAATTATGGTATGCAAACCCAAATAGCTCACACTAATACTAAACCCATGCTTGACAAATTCACGTACTAAATAGTTTGCCTATTCTTGTCAGTATGAAATAATCGAGCGTTTAAAAATGAGATGCATATCGAGCAATATATCTTTTATCAAAGCAATATGAAAGCATACACCTGAATCATTTTGTGAAAATGACACTGGTAGGCATATATGAAAAGATGGGATACCACTAATTTCAGTAATATCGATTACAGAGTGTCAGTACTGGAATAAATATGATAATATAATTGCACTTCAACCAGACGTAAAGATAATGTTTAAAGTCGACTGAATTGTCAGGTTTTAAATATCTCTATTGTCAATTTGATAATTAAAGTTAATTTTACAATTAGTCACCCGTATACAATTATTGAAAAATAACTCGTACTGCATCCAAGTACTTAACAGGTAATCCATCGAGTGATGATTTTGATGCCTACCAAGCACAATATATCGTAGTGGCCGTATCAAAAATAAATAAATCGCAAATAATGGGATCTGTAGTTTAGGGGCAGTATTAACAAGGTGTTCAGTAAAATGATAGCCAGGTATTAAAGTATATATACGATAAAAGATACACTGTCCATCAACCGTTAGCTAAACATAAAACATGCGTTTGTCATTCATATCATTTTATCGCTATATCTTCATTTTTGCTTTTATTCATTTACATCGTAAGTCCCAATATCTTTGCTTTGTATTAGAAAGACTCTGCTTTGTACATTTCACATTTTCTTTCGAAATTTCATCTCTCCGACACTAAAACTGGATGGTTACTGTCAAATGGTGTCAATTATATCATATCGTATGAAAGTCATAGCAAATAATATCGAATTGAAACTAAAAAAGAAAAGAAAAAAGTCATGAAATATCGAAATATCATCGAAAGGTATTGAAATGATCAAAAACATAACAAATAGTATAAAATCGTAACAAAAATATCTCGAAATCAAAACATTTGTAGCAATATCATCAAAACATCGAATGCAAATTCAAAACATACTAGATGATGACAAATCAATTTCTACACCATTTGGGAACAGGGACACGCACAATGTGTACTCCAACTGAATTGCCAGGAACAGTTTGCCATTTAGTAAGAACCATGAATCTATGACACATGTGATTGCAACAACAATATATTTTGTAATTGACGAAAGTAACATAAATGTTTTGCAGTATCGGGGCTGTTGCTAAATCCAACGCATTCTATGGAGCAGGCACTGGACCAATACTGTTGGATAATGTACACTGTCTTGGGAACGAGTCAAGCATTGTTCAGTGTGGGAATCGAGGATGGGGCATCAATAACTGTCACCACAGAGAGGACGCAGGGGTCGTCTGCTCAGGTATGTGTAACAGTGGTCATCTTTTTAGGTACGTGTAACAGGGGTCATCATTTTAGGTATGTGTAACAGGGGTCATCTGCTCAGGTACGTGTAACATGGGTCATCTTTTTAGGTAAGTGTAACATGGGTCATCTGCTCAGGTACGTGTAAAATGAGTCATCTGCTCAGGTACGTGTAACATGGGTCATCTGTTCAGGTACGTGTAACGGGGTTCATCAACTCAGGTACGTGTAACAGGGGTCATCTGTTCAGGTACGTGTAACAGGGATCATCTGTTCGGGTAAATCTAAAAGGTGTTTGATAAATCAATGTGTCAACACAGAGAGGACACAGGGGTTTTCTGTTTAGGTACAGATGCAAGTCTAACGAGTGTCTGATGAAAAAGTGTCAAAACAGAGAACACGCAGAAGTCATCTGTTAAGATAAGTCTAACATGTGTCTAATGAAGTAAGTGTCGACGCAGACAGGACACAGGGCCCATCTGTTAAGATAAGCCTAACAAGTGTCTAGTGAAGAAAGTGACGACACATAAAGGACACAGGGGTCATCTGTTAAGGTAAGCCTAACAAGTGTCTAGTGAAGAAAGTGACGACATAGAGAGGACGCAGGGGTCATCTGTTAAGGTACGTCAAACACGTGTCTTGTGATGGAAGTGTCATCACAGAGAGGACTCAGGTCATATGTGCAGGTTAACAAAACAGGTGTCTGATAAAGCAGGTGTTAAAAAGGAGTGGTGAGGATACATATGTCGTATATATCGCTAAAGTTTGACCGCACGCTGTCACCATTTGAAGCTTTGAAGGCACGGTAGTCTAGTGGTAGAACGTAGAAAAAGTAGTATATAAGAACCTCGAATTATCATTATTAAAATGAAGCAGAGTTAAAACAGATAGTCGGAAAGATTAACGTTTTACTTTACTGATTATTTTCATTCAAACAAACGCCTTATAATGAATGGTATTAATAGACTGTGCTATGTAAAACATATTATACGTACATAATACAGTAGATTTTTAACAATAGAATCTAAAATGATCAAGATCTTTTTATACAATTTTTGCTGCCATGTTCATGCAAGTTTTTCTTATTAAGGCCGGACTCAATCGACTCCTGTGCGCCTTGTCGGGGGACAAACAAGGTACGAGGGACGTTTGGAGGTGTATCATGCAGGAGCTTGGGGTACCGTGTGTGATGACCTGGCGAACTTTCATACCGCAACCGTCGTGTGCAACCAGTTGGGATACGTAGGGTAAGTGCGGACAGGTCACGGTAATTCTTCCCACTTGAACGGTGAACAGATGAAACCACACGAGGAAAACAGCAAGGCGCATGAGCAAAGAACCTTCACCATTATAACAATGCAATACATGTTTAGTCACAATGGCGATAATAAAATACATATATACTAGTAGTTGGATTTATAATGACAATAACAGAAAACAAATACAGAGAACATATATAATTACAATAACACAGTATATATACAGTGAATAGTAACATGATCCATATACAGAGAATATACATCATCAGAACAACAAAGTACGCGTGCATAGAGAACATGCACCGAAGTAAAAAGAATATACATGTACACGGATTGTATTTTTATTCTAATCATTCTAACAACTATTTCTTTGACCACAATCCAAATTGGTGTATTTATACTCGTTCATTCTGTTTCAAGTTACAATCTAATTATTCTAAACATGATAGTACAAATATAGAATAATAGGCGTTATAATTTTTTGTTTGCAGTCCTGTAAGGATTTCAAGACTAAAACTAGTAAAATCATTATTTTTAATGATTAAAATACATGTTTTTTTACCCATATGCTGGCAATGATTGCATACTTTCATTTCAAACTTAAATACCCTGTATGATGTTCAGTGTTGAAATAATTTCTAAATTCATGCAAAAAGCAACAGTCAGCATCTACCAGTGATAACCAACGTCATTATTCTTATATCATAAATGCAATGATGCAAATGAACTATTATAGCTTTGCTGTTCTGCCTTTACAGAGGTATCCCTTCAGTTCGAGGCAATGCATTCTATGGAGCAGGAGCGGGTCGAATATGGATGGATGACCTGAGGTGTGCGGGAACGGAGGTAGCACTGGATGGGTGCAACTTCAACCAGCCATGGGGAACAAATGACTGTGACCATAGTGAGGACCTCGGTATAGTTTGTAGAAGTGAGTTTTTAAAGCGTTTTCTTTACTGTTGGTTCGTAGAACCACTTATTGACTGTTATAGAGCAGAACAGTGTTAAGGTCGTTTTGGGATTCATTTCGTTATACTGTGCTGTTTATTATTTCTTTTTTTCTGAAAACAGTTTTTACAAAATATAAAGTTAGGTTTAGGTATGAAACAAACTATGATCGTGTACCATTTTGTACGTAATTCTTGGTATGTATACTACACGCTTCGAATGTGTGAACCAAAATACCTTTATCATGATTAATTACGCATTATTTCTATCATAACGATGTTGTTATCGGGAATTGTCACAAGAATAACAACGATGTCATTATTGAGTCTAGGGAGTGTGTACTACGCACATTACGTGGCCTACATTACGTGTTACCTCGAGTCGAACAATGACCATGGTTTTCACGCAGTAAATAATGAAATATATGTTATATGTTTGTTGCAGTTAATAATTTATTAAATGCCTGTTTGTCTTTTCAAATGGTTTAAGCAATGTGAAAGTTACACCGCTCTATCAAACGAATAACAGCATACATCAAAACTCTGCCGTTATCCCGAAAACATCCTTTTTGTTTGTAACTAACTTGTTGCTGACTTTGTAGTTATTGATTAAGTATGCTTAGGCGGCAAATGATGAGTTTTTAGTTACATGTATGGAAGCGATGTCTCATGGCTTAAAATAGTTTTTTTCTTGTTTTATCTGGTTATGATATTGTTTCGACGTTGGGATTTGAATCTTTTTGTGAATTTTCTTTACAGCTGCCACTGTGCCTCTCAGACTTGTGGACCCGAGTGGGAATCCAAATCAGGGTCGTGTTGAGATCCGCGTCAACAATACTTGGGGCACTGTATGTGATGATCAGTTCAACTCCGTCACTGCCGGTATCGTCTGTGGTATGCAAGGTTACAGCAGGTTTGTATCAGTGTTGAAGAGCTGTAACATTTGTATTCGGGTTGGCATGGCAACTTAATTATCCTGATTGTTTATGATCAATCGACATACTTAAGACTGTTGTTATCAGTTTAAATAATATTATGGTCATACAATAAAATGCCTGTTTACGGTATTACACTTCAGTTGAGGTTCGTATGGAAAAGGCCATTTTCATTTAAGACATACTTCAGTATTATGCCATAGTTTTCCTAAATGAATTTATACAATAATATGTTTGACGACATATTACAATTTGTTTATATTCAAATTAAATGTTATTCCCCAAGCATCTTTAAGGAGGGATGTCGGGGTTGAGGATCCCCGGGTTCATCCCTCTAACAAATGCAGCCTCACGGAGGAGGCCTCTTTTCCTTCATTCACTTTACTTTTCATTTCTTCCTTTTTTCAACCAACAATTCATTTATTCTTTCATTCTCATTCATTCCAATTATATGTTGGAAGTATTTAATTGAATCGAAATTCAATAGTATATCACTTACCAATCTCCATATATTCATATACAAATATTGATAGAACATCTTTTGCAAAAGAAATTTCACGAGGAAATTAGACCAATAGTCAATTTCATGTGAAAAGATCAGGCGGTTGGACACCATACAAATAGAAAATTACGATCCATGCTGACAGTTTTGAGTACTGCTATCTTAAGTACGTTTCATGCCTAAAGATCTTTTGTTTATATATATTTGGCTTGCATCGACGTTGTAAGACTCAGAGGTGATATTAACAGCATATTATTTTCAGTCCTTTTTTGATATTTAAGTGCGTTTGTGCATCTTACAGGACTGGAGCTATAGTGAAGGGTTCCGCTTTCTTTGGGGCAGGGGGTGGCCCTATCCTTCTAGACGATGTTCACTGTGTTGGTGGCGAAACAAACATACTTCAATGTGCTTCCAAACCATTCGGCATGAACGACTGTTCACATAGTGAAGACGTGGGCGTTATATGTCAAGTCGGTAAGTGCTGATTATACTGAAAAAACCTTTTTAAGTGACAATCCATATTAAGGTAGATATAGAAAGATAAATTGATAAACAAATAAGAAAAATGAAAAATAAGGTAAAGGGGTCATATCTTGTGCTATGTTCCTTGCTTGAATGCTGATCCTTATAGTTTTTCTTAAATTAAACAGACCATCATGAACAGATTTCTCATGACGGGTACCAGGGATAACGTGCATGTTTCTTAGTAGGCTTTAACCTTAAATATCATAATGTGAAAATGTATTTGCGATTTCTTTTTATAAAAATTCTTCCTTGACTAATATATGTCGACTATTACAAATTTTCTGACAGAATCGATCCCGATGCGTCTAGTAGGAGGACCTAACCGCATGAGTGGACGTGTTGAGGTGTTACACAACGGTACATGGGGAACGATCTGTGACGATTACTGGACCAGTGCTAATAACGCCAAGGTTGTCTGTCGCATGTTAGGCTACCCAACGTAAGTACACATGTAGGAGCCGTCGACTAACGACTACGTAATTTACAGACGATTCGTGTCATGTTTAGGCGACACAAGAATTATGATCAAGCAGGACAACAACGGAGATGAGATTCCCGGATACTAGTTTACCTTTGTCGATTGTTTTAGTTAACATTGTTACTGCAATGAGTATGGAAAAATATCTAAAATTGATTATTAGTACCCCGTAGAAACTACGGGAGGGGACTGCAAAATTGTTCTCCTGCCGTCAGTCCGTCAGCCGCTCTTTAGTCTAAGTCTGACTTACAATACCATAATGGCGAAATTCTTGACAGGTATGGGACTATGCCTTAGTTTAAATGCTCTACTTTTATGGAAATCTCTTGTGTTTTTTATTTTAAATATTGACTAAACTAGAAGATGTTTTAATATGAATTATTGGCTGTATAAAACAGAGCTGGAGCGTTCTCACGCTCGAGAGCATACTTTGGAGCAGGAACAGGACCTATATTGCTGGATGATCTTCGATGTACTGGCAACGAGTCCACTATTGCGAGTTGTAGACATCGTCCCTGGGGCTCAAGCAACTGTCGGCACACAGAAGATGTTGGTGTCGTTTGTTCAGCAAGTATGTACCTCTTTACTTAACACAGTGTAAGGTTTTCAGCACATGCGTACCACTATACCTAACAGTTAGGTGTTGAACAAGTACCTAGATACTATTGGAAAGCTCAGAAAGTACGTATCTTATTTCATGAACAAAATAGGGTGTTAATCTATTACGTAGTTTTATCCAATTAATAGTGGTATATCTTCAGCAAATTCGTAACCCGTGACTGAACACAGTAGGATGTTCCAGATCTATTCTGAACAAAGTGTTCACAATTAAGATTGTCTTATATATATAAAACTGTAGGCTGAATTCAAATGTGTGGGGTGAAACATAGAAGATCATTAGGGAAATTGATTTCTCTCTCTCTCTCTCTCTCTCTCTCTCTCTCTTAACTTTGAGCAAGATGATGAAACAAGCTACAAAATCCTATCCAAGTTTTTTTAAACTGTTGTACGCCATAAAGGCTATATCAAATATTCTGATAGAAGTATACATCTGATAATAATATTGTATTTAAAAATTTGTGTAACTTTTAATTTGGAACAGAAATGAAATTAATCTAAATAAGAAAAAATCATATCCGTTCTCGTATTCCATTTTTCTGTATTCTAATTTAAGCTATGGGTTTTTTCAATCAAAAGAAAAAATGTTGAAATTGAATGAACTATTTTGGCTATTCAATAATATGTTTTCCTTAAAATTCCAATATTCATTTGTATTCATTATGTATATTTTAGTACAGACAAAAATGTATTGAAGAAATACATGTACACGTATTGTAATATTTGTTTATCATTCTAACATTAATTTCTTAAATAACAAATCGAATTGGTGTATTTATACTCGATCATTCTGTTTCAAGTGACAATCCAATTATTCTGAACAAGACAGTACAAAAATAGAATAATAGGCGTTATCATTTTTTGTCTGCAGTCATGTATGAATTTTAAGACTAAAATTACTAAAGACATGATTTTTAATTATTTAATTATACATATTTTTGACATATATGCTGGCAATGATTGCATACTTTAATTTCAAACTAAAATGCCCTGTTTGTCGTTCAATGTTGAAATAATTTCTAAATACATGCGACAGGCAACAGTTAGCATTGGACAGGGATAACCAACGTTATAATTGTTATGTTATAATTAATGCAATGATGTAAAGTAACTGCAGTATTCAAGTTTCACTTTAAAAGTAAATATTCATTTATGTATATTTTAATACCGACAACTATGTATTGAAGTTAGAAATAAGAAATATCTTTTTTTGGTATTAGATTACAAAAGAATTGGAGTTAACTAATTGTCATGGCAAAAGTGCAGCGAATTTACCAGATTCTTGTTTTCATGTAGCGACTACTCCAGCGATAACAACTCCGCATGTGACAAACCCTCCTCCGTCAACGCCCAATCCAAGCCAAGTATTCGTGCGTCTCGTCAACGGTAACTCTGCCAACGTTGGACGTGTGGAAGTATTTGCCAACAACGTGTGGGGTACAGTTTGTGATGATCTGTGGAGCAGCAAAGACGCTGGAGTCATATGTCAGATGATTGGCTACAGCAGGTGAAGACACTCTTTAAATGTCTGGGCTGCAATATACTTTGCAAACTATGTCTTCTTTTTCCAACACAAGAAACCTTTTTAACCGTTTATAAAAAGTCCCATACTCACTCCTTGTATTCTATTTGTTGCAAATCCCTTTTCTCATTTCCAAAGACGTCTCTACCCTAGCCCTAGCTTATGTCCCTACTTGTCATTTATTTCTATAAACGTTTTGACTTATCGTCCATTCCAAATAAGTCCAATGTCTGTTTGCTCTTTCCAGTCATGTTCAATGCCTCTTTACCTTTCCATAAGCATGTCAGTGTATGTTTTCTATATTTTGGTCAATTTAATTTAGCTTCCTCATATAAAATATGTGCATGTTCCTGCAAAACATTTTTTATGAATATATTGGGTTCCTAATTGTTCTTATGTTTTCATGTCAAATGAACTTTACTTTTTGTCTTACCTTTTTGCTTTAATTTCCTATTGTAATTGTTTTACTGAACGATGAATATACATTTTGATTTTAAGTACTTAGGACTGTCAATTTCATCTTATACAGTACAGCACAGAGGAATGTAGTCATCCCTTACTGTGGAGAGATATCGAGACATTAGAAAGTTATAGAATACAGACGTCTTCATATATAACAGGGAGAAATGAGAGTAAATGATATCAGAAAATATAATTTTACTTATAAAAAGGATGAGTTTATCTATAAATGTCAACTTTTCTCAAAAATATGTTATATATGTATCTAAAGTATATGTTTTGTGTATGGCATGTAATGAAAGGATTTATATCTTTGGTATAGTACTGGTGCTACACCAAAGCCACGGGCAACGTTTGGACAGGGAACAGGGCAGATTTGGCTGGATAATGTCAACTGTACCGGTGCTGAATCCTCCATCACTGGGTGTCACTCAAACGGCTGGGGTGCACATAACTGTGGCCATCAGGAAGACGCAGGAGTTATCTGCCCCACTAGTAAGTCACCACAAGCTTTCCGGAGTTAGTTGTTAATATTGTCATGGGGCTTTAACTGTAAAACGAGATTACTCAAACATGCGTGAATGGGGACATATATAGTAGCTTGTTAATTTACTGAGAATATGGAAATGAATGTTATCATATTACCTAGAGTCCATGTGTCCTGTTATTGTGTTCTATTTGTAAAGGTATTCTTTCTTTCCACAGCCCAAATCCCAAACAACTTCTTGCTCGTGACAGACACGACTAACCGACAGGTGTACCGTATGGACATCGGTAGTAAGAGCTACGTCACTATTCCACTTAGTAACCACGACAACCCAATTGCAATCGACTACAATCCCTCCAATTACCGGATCTTCTGGACTGACGTTGGCTCCAAGCAGATACGTATGGCCGGTCTCAATGGATATGGAGAGAAGACCATCCGACAATTCTCTCAAAGTAAATTTTCCCGATATAAATGATTGCTTACCATGGCCTTCGTTAATAAGATTATAATAAAGCTCAGCTTGTCTCTTCAAAAGTGTGCGCATGTTTATATAAAATGAATAAGTCTTTTGTTGGACGATACTAAGTGAGCGAGGACATTAATTGAGAAACACATGATCACATTGTAAAGCTGGAAATGTCCGACCAGTGTGCCAGAACATTACAAATACATCGGAAAAATCTGAATTCATCTAATTAAATGTCCATATCTTGAAACTCTGCAAAAACAATATAACTGTTATTTGAGTAACTTGTTATGTTGCAGAGGCTGTGATGGACGGCATTGCTGTAGATGTCGTATCTGGACTAGTATTTTACACCGACACAGGAAATGATGTGATTGTTGTCATGACAATCGCTGGAACCGCGCAAAAAACCATCATCAACCAGAATCTAGACCAACCAAGGGCCATAGTCGCAGACCCCCAGAACGGGTAAACATAACGTTGTTGCAGATTCCTAGAACGAGAAAACGTAACACAATTTCATACAAACAAAATGGATTTTTAAAAATACAGACAACGGCAAGCTAGACATAGTCACTTCAATCTAAAACAGATAACCAGGCAGATGTCCCAAGTAGTTAAAGAGAGCATAATACAAGTCAACTTATCAACTCAGTCAATTTTAACTGAAAACGGGTAAACGTTATACTTTCGCATAAGCCTAAAAATACATAGCTACAAGCATCTAAAAGCAGTCAACCGTGACATGCCCATGATGTGAAACGTATTACATAATCAGTTACGCGCGAAAATAGAGGCTAACAAAAGCGTTTATACCACTGAACATAACACACAGAAATAAAACAACATACTAAATAAAACAATACGTATGTCTTATAGGCCCAGAATCAAGGCAATAGATCAATGATGTGTAATCATGCTTTGTTAATATTTTCTGTTTTCATCTTCAGCGTAATATACTGGACGGACTGGGGAAGCAGTCCTCGCATAGAGCGTGCTAACTACGACGGAACGGGACGACGTGCTATCATCAACACAGGGCTTAAATGGCCGAATGCTTTGGCAGTGGACGTACAGGGCAACAAGATGTATTGGGCTGATGGCGGCACTAACAAGATCGAGTCAGCACACCTTGACGGAACCCAGCGCACCACCCTCCTTGACGAGAGCATCAGTCACCCGATATCACATTACTTTGGTCTGGCCCTCCTGAACGGCCAGTTATACTTTACCGACTGGTCTCGCACGTGAGTAAAGTAACGTTTTACCCGTGTTTACAAAGTAACGTTTTACCCGTGTTTACAAAGTAACAGATGTTGTAACAATGTTTCATTTATACATTTTAATTCATTACGATAACAATTCCAGCCTATTGCAAACAAAAGAAGAGAAAAGAAATACTAAGTCTCTATAATTGATTATGAGAACAATCCGCAATAAAGATAACCCATGTCATGGTATTTCACTCTTGTCAGAACAATAATGACAATTGGCACCGATGGATCAAATCCCGGTCCTTTCGGGCCCCCAGCATTTGGTCGGCTGAATGACATTCATGCACATAAGAACGGAGTAGGATTTGGTGGCCCCAATGGCTGTTCGACAGGAAGGGGTGGATGCAGTCATATCTGTTTACCTAAGGGAGCTAGTAGCCATGTGTGTGCCTGTCCAGATGGTTTAACACTTCAGCCAAATGGACTCAGTTGTGGTCAAGGTAACAGTGCGCTGTTTTTATCTTATTCACTCATAATATTTATTTAGATAAACCGTATTCATGTTACAAAATGTACATCAATTATAAAGGAATTTACATCAGCATCTATTATCAATAAATAGGATATGGTTCAGCTATCTTTTCATTTTCTCTGGAGTATATAAGATATTTTACTAATGTTTCCGGTATATTACAGCCATTCCCTGTTCGAGCCTACAAGCACCCCAGAATGGACAAATAACTCCGGCCAACTGTTCAAGTGGAGAATCTGGATCAGGTGCCGTTTGTCAAGTCTCGTGTAAGGCTGGTTACTTCCTGTACGGACAATCCAGCGTTACCTGTTTATCCAATGGACAGTGGAACAACTATGGGCAGAACTTCATTTGTAGAGGTACTATTATATTTCCCCATAAATTATCGTCGTCAGTTTAAGCTGTTGATACTTTATATATATATTTATGATTGATATCTCACTGAATTTTTTAAAGAAAACACTCAATAGTATTAAGAATAATATCTTACTGTATTTTTTTAAAGATAGTACTCAATAGGTTTTATAATAAGGGTCTTTTTGCGCACTTTAGAACAATAACTGCTAGCCTCATTTTTTTGGAAACTGATCTTGATCTGAAATGTGTATCTTTTTCATTTTACTTTGTAGACAACCAGCCACCGACAGTGACCTGTCCAGCGAACCTACAAGTCAGTGCTGACAAGGGGGCCCAAACAGCCACCGTGTCTTGGCCCAAACCTACCGCCACTGACAACTCCGGTTCTAACGTGGTGGTGTTCCAGAGCATGCAGTCCCCTACCACCCTCGGCGCGGGATCCTACACCGTCACCGTTATGTCTTATGATCCTTCTGGACAAGCTGCATCGTGCAGCTTCACCATCAAGGTCACAGGTATGTATGTCAAGGTTATTTCTAGTGGTCATATTATAAAAAGCCATATAACAGTAGTTAAGAAAGTACTTCAAAACCATACAAAAAAACAACATGATCAGATTTACATCATGATCACTTTAAAAATGATTGGAAGTGAAATGTTTTATGTTAGCTTACGTTACGCATTCCCTGACCACATACTAAATCCACCCTTTGGAGAATATGCCTAAAATCATGACTGGCAGTGAAGTCCATTGATTGACAATTATGACATGATGAATGCCGGTAAAACATAATTAAGATAAAAATTCTCATAGTCGGTTCATATTGAATTTGTGAATATTATTAGATGAAATTCTGATTTTGTCTCATTATATATATAGTTAATATTCATTAACATATGAGGACATTACCTGATTACATATACGTTTATATATTTAATTATAAGCTAAACGGAAATAGTATTATTTGGTAAAAGATACCCCTGGGTCCGTATAACACAATGAACAAATGAATGATGAGGAATCGTTAATGGGGAAGTGGGTGCATTTTATCTTAATGTTGGACTAAGACGGTGCATGGAATAAAGTTGTTTTGTTATTTCAGTGCTGACTTGCCCACCTTTGAACCCTCCTGCCAATGCCGTCATCACCAGCCCCACGTGCGCGTCCTTCTACGGGGCATCCTGCCAAATCGGCTGTCAATCTGGCTACCAACTCAAGGGCAACTCATACGTGTCTTGTGATAAAACTGCGGCCGGTACCCCAGCGTGGACCATCACGGGCAGGTCATGCGTCCGTGAGTACTCCTTTACTCAAAGATGACTTTACTTCAGAATAAATCTATAGCATATGTTATGCAAACTGTAGTTAACGTAGAATTATCATCCCTTAGTGAACAAAAGGACCATCTCATGTAAATAAGAGATGACGCAACATACATCTCTTCCTTAACATCTAATCTGTTTCCCTGTAAAGTACCATGAAACTTTATCTATCTTCGCTGAAATACTTTTATTCGGAAATATTCACTCGAAATGCGATGTGAGGAAGCATCTTCTAAAATGCGCAAAAAATCAAGGGGAATAGTTACAGGACTCATCGGTGCGTTTGAAATCAAAAGACTAAGAATCCTTGTCTAGAGTGTTCAGAATATATACAGCAAAATGGAAAATTAAGACATTTTGTTTCGCTACAAAAGATATTTCGTTTTAAACTAGCATGTCGTGTTTACTATGCCAGTACTAATTCCAGTTGTGGCACTCTTAATAGCTAATACAACGGTCTCTTCCTTTGAATAGTGTTCACACGCTTTGTGTCTTGTATCAGCTCTATCTTTCTGTAAAGCGTGTATAATATTATCTGAAGATTTGGCAACAGTAAACGTCGACTTTCCTTCAATCCCTTTCCAATGGGAAATGATTAATTTCGCCTACCTTGTTGACCCAATCATATTTGCAATGTCGACGTTACATCAATGCACACTTACATGACATGACATGAACAAATGTTAATATACCTGTCAAGGGCTGTGTATGTCTCCTCCCCGATTAGTAGGCAAATGTCTATAATTCTGTTAGGTAGACAAACATCAAATCTGCTATCTTGTAACGCCATAATTTGACCATTGTGCATAAAGCATTTATTCATTATTTAGAAAAAGTATTATTAATATCATATATGTTGTTTTCAACTGCACTCATTTATTGTTTTTGTGTATTTGACGCGACTGCACTCATTTCTTATTTGTAATTACTGCTACAAAGTACCAACAGCTGTTTTGCATACTTCAAGCTTACTTTCGCTATAAATAATACTGTCATAACTTTGTTAGGCTCACCTCACTTTATGCTCGAAATTGAATTCTTTAATACCTCGACCGAGTTGATAATCCTTACTAAAGTCAAAGATAAAAAAAAAGATCCAACAAATGACATTTATGATGCATTATACAAATTAATCAATTTGAACAACAACGATGAATGAAGACAACCTAATTCACGCACATTTTGTTAATTATAGAGTCCGGTTTTCCTTTATTAATAAGTTGGACATGCGCTAACTCACATTCCTAGTATTTATGGATCTGGCTTGTTCTTAACCTAGATTTCTTGAATTTATAGAGTTGACGTGCCCCAAACCCCTTTTACCTGGAAACGGAAAGATCACAGCCTGCACAGCCCCCTATACAGTGGGAACATTGTGCGTCCAGTCCTGTAACAAGGGATTCTCGGCTATAGGGGGCACCACAAATCTCCAATGCCAGTCTAACGGCGTCTGGGCTGGTCAAACCCTCACCTGCTCTAACGGTCAGTATATAAAATATATATTTGATATATGCCACATTGATCTTTACTCTCTTCTATTTTTACTGTTGTGATTCCTTTTTCAGAAAGTTGTGTATAGAAATAGTTAATAATAATTGTAACTGTCTTAGTACAATATTCTACATATTTTAATGAGCGTGACAGTATCAGGATATATCATGTTATTCGTTATTAATGTATAATGGCAATTGCTATATGGCAAATATTGAAATAGACAACTTGAATAGGGCAATCTCAAGACTGATGCAAGCCCTTGAGTAACTTCTGGATACATGTGAGTTAGCTCCATTACACCTTGTAGCTGTATAATGGTAATATAGGGCAACATTAAAACTATTATTTTGATCCATTCTAATAATGTCTAATGGATTGTTTAATGACTTTTTTTTTTAAAGTTTTGAACTATTTGACCTACATTGGTATGACACACTGGGATGTTATCTTGTGCTGAGAAAAGGACTTTTTTTCATAAACTAACTCTGTTAATAAAAAATGTCGTGTATGTTAAATTATAAGAGTTATCAAAAACAGATATTTCTCATTCAGACAGTAAATATACATGAAATTTTAATAAAACTATATATATATAAGCTAATTTTCCATTTCATGTTATAAATATCTGCGCTCGTCTCCTTTTTCTCAAAAGCGTATAATAAACGTGGTTATTGACAATGGATAGTTTGTTTGTTTGTTTGTTTATGTTTAACGGCCCATCGACGGCTGTGGTCATTTAGGGCCATGGTGATTTTTTTTTTTTTT
>JAUMHH010211080.1:24779-49318 GCA_032359455.1 Chlamys rubida | reverse complement strand
TGGGGTCCCAGTCAAATTTCAGAAGTCTGAGGTTGGGGTCCCAGTCAAATATCAGAAGTCTGAGGTTGGGGTCCCAGTCAAATATCAGAAGTCTGAGGTTGGGGTCCCAGTCAAATTCCAGACAGCTGAAGTCGGTTTCTTAATTGAACACCATAAAGCTGAAGTTGGTTTCCAGTTAAATCTAAGAGAGCGCAAGTTGATTTCAAAGTGGATTATCTGAAATTGCCTTTGAGCTGGAATACTGTTGAAGTCGAGCCGTATTGTGTATCATTTTAAAAGTGTATTTGCTTAAGTGAAATGTTGAAAGCGTTATTCAACAACAAATGTCAATTGAAGAATGAATCAGTGAAATTTTGATATATGATGTAAACAAACATATTAACATCGCTTACAATCTGACAGTCATACTCTCACTGCGGTGTTTAACTCCGGTGATAACTCTGTTTAAATCTTGTTTCCCGATTGTTTAGAACTGTTTTCTTACATCTTATCTTATAATGATTCTCATGTAATCTAAATCTTGATTATATTACAGGGAATATTTAGTTGTTTGCATACTAGCTACATAATGAAATTGTTTATGTTTCGATCAATTTATATCTGATTATGTTATCTCTAGGTGTGTTTATATATATATATCAATAACACATAGCAATGTGTATGATTGATGTATTGTAGTTTGATATTAATCTCGCTATGATTTCTTCCAAAAATAAGTTAGATATATTTCTATTTTATCTCATTGTTGCCGATTTCAATAACGTGAACAGGCCTCCGTGATATGGAATATGTTGAACATATTAACCGGACATCAAACGAATCATATTTGACTGTTTTCAATGGCTGTTGTCCTCGTCCAATTAAAACCATTCACATAATCTACTCTGCAGTGAATTGAATTGTACCTTATATGGAACGTTTTATCGTTCATCCTTACGCTTAGTTTGATGGAATAAGTGCAAGATTAATCCCTTTTCACCGTTAATGATATCTGAAATAAATACTTAACACGTCCACTCGACCGTTTCGAAGCAATCTTATCATAACGTTTTAAAATTCAATTTCTCCCTGTTATATATTTAATCTGTTTTGTATTAAGAATTGAGAAAAGTTATGCCTCATTTTTTTGTTTCCAACAATATTTTTTTAAGTAAAGCTTAAACATTTTTATCAAAATAATCCTTTAGCAATATCACTGAACCAGAACATGGATCTTCTGAAAACGCTTTGGGAAGCCTATATAATGACGGTGTTCGGTAGTGAGTTATCGTGTTTACACTACGTGCTTCTACATTTAATGTATCAACAAATTATATCTAAATAAAAAAGTCTTTACTTCAAGAAATGTAGTATCAATACCTATGAAATATTGAATTAATTCCATTAACATATCTTGTACGTCTAGAAAACACTTTCTTATATACATCTATGCTTTTAATAAAATCCAATTATGAGAATCGATTGATTTTAAGTTTTAAAGGGATGATATACATACAGGTATTCTGTTTCACCTTATGAAATGGTTTGTCAGATGCTAAATATAAACCTATTCAGATACAGCAAACTAGCCCGCTGATAGAAACATTGTGTACAAGTTAATGCAAGGATCGACGGTTAGCGTTGTTGTTAAGAAGTAAAATGCACAGCTTTATTGTAGAAATGAGAAGGCCTCACGGTCAATCGGTTTCAGGTGTACAAACGTCACGCACATGACCCACAAATAGGCCATTTACGACGGAGAAGCCTATTTAGGTTTAGCGATGTCCTGCCAGCATTTTAAAAGATGGGCGGTTCGAAACTGTCACTGTTGACGGCTCCTTAATACTTGATAGTTTGAATGGGGAAGAAACATATTTTAACTGCCAGTACAGGACTCTAAACAATTTTATACGATTTCAATAACACTTGTTCACATAACACCATGAAATATACATTTCAGGATATTTTGAGTGGTATTTGTGATGATTTATGCTGTCGTGTATGATTGTGTGTCGAGACGAAGACTGTCTGAGAGTAGCAATCACGTCGAACTAGGTCGGTTTCATGTCGGTGTCGTTGCACAACTGCACAAAACAGTTATAAAGAAGAAAAATGCGTTACGCAATAAAACAAACGTGAACGTTAACTAGAGATGTTAAGTAGGTACCATAATGTTTGATAAATATCCGCCAATAAATGCATCAATTAAATACTAGATTTACACGCTTACTTATCACAAAATTTGATCCCAATCTTTACACACCGAGCTGATAAATATCAGAAAAGCAATCTGTACGTTAGGTAGATAGTACCGTTCTCCGTAACAGTCAGATTTGTAGTACTGGTACCAACGCTCTACGATTGATTGATCAAAGGAAGATTGCACCAGGAAACGACAACGTTAAGGTGGGTTACATAATTATTTACACAATGTGTTAAGTCCGTGTACGATTTTATGGGTTTGAGGGGGCGGGATGGGAAAGAATAGATATTAGTTAGGTTGAGTAATCCTGATATCGAATGATTGCAGAAAACATGAGGGTTGGGCGTATAGCTAGTGTGTTTGTCCTCCCCCATATACACAAACGGAAGTTGAATTTGACCTCGGTAACATAAATATTTTATATTACCGGACGTAGTCACTGTCGTTCAGGCTGATTTGGTTATAATACTCTGTCAACATTTAATCATGGGATGGTTTATGAAATAAATCCTCCAATAGTTATGTGCTAGCATTGTTTTTTTCCGAAGATATGACGAGCATTTTAAACGATCTTTCATCTTATTTAACAAGATCGTGAAGTAGTGAAATAATGAATTATACATCAAGGTGCATCAATGTATTCATAAAGAAAAAAAATACTTTAAAAGTATACTCTTCATTGTTGGAGTTGTTGTTTGAAAATTATCCACTGGAGGTAAATAATAATAATACTCCGATTATTTAATAACGCCTTATCACATTGTTAATTGATTGGACTAATTCCGTCGTTTAATTGGTAGGCGTTATATGCTGAGTCGTTGATGATGCGACATACAGATTTTGATATTTAATTATATTTTGGATGTGCTATTTTCAAGGACTAAATTAAAAATGTAATCAGTTGATGTTAATTAAATACATTTTATATCACTGTCTTGAATTAGAAAATCGAAAATAACCTGACTATTGTCTTACACTTTTATAATGACCGATCATTAGACTCATGGAAATACCAAAAATACAATTACACGACATTCCTACACATCATACTATCCACATAGCATTATAAAGATCATTTTTCGTTTTGATCTTCAACATGCTATTATTGAATGTCCTTTTGACATTAGGGGTATGGCGGAATCCTTTGTAATATATGTTTCTCATTCCTCTGACCGTGGATCCAACATCCAAAGATTGATCATGTGAATAGATGTTCATTCCGGGAGCAAATAGATTATCCATGGTATTGCTCTTTTTGTTCCTTACAACACTCTCATCTCTTTTAAGTGTTCCGAAATTATAGGCTTGCTTGACACCGGTCCCTCCCCCTCTATGTAGGGTTACGTCCACGCTCAATAAATATTCAATTTCTTTCTATCGCTATTTGTAAACGCCTTCTAAAGTAGGGTTTCAGTCTATTAAAACTTTCTTATCCCTTCAAGAAAGGAATATTTCCTTTATTCAAAATGTTAATTCATAATACAATCAGCTGTTCATCACATTCACTTTTAAACGATCAAATAGATGAGTGTTACATTAAAATCAAATGGACGAGTGTTACGGTGGAATAATGAGAGCGGTAACCTTGCCGCACCGCTACAATACCACACCACCGATCAGTGGTCTGCCTTTAATTTTTATTTTTTATTTAAACATTCTTTTCACTGTTTTGCAAGCGTATTTATTAGTTAAAATGATTTCCTTTTTACGTGTGAATTAACCTGTCGACTATGATTACTACAGAGCATGTCGCCCGGACCCTGGGGTAGCTTACTCGGTGAGAAAGTGCGCTTCATGCACTCAACGTCAACAGGTTCATCTGTGACATTTTCCTATAGTCTATGGTGACATTGATCCCGAATTAACGTTAAAGGGTTTAATCAAATATTCAACTGATGTTTCCTTGGTTCCTGTTGTCCATTCGTCTTTGAGGTTTCCTTTTTTTTTTCTTCTTTTGTTTACAAAGAAGATTGTTTTATTTATCTTACAACTGATCTTATCAAATAAATTTAGTTTAATCAATTAAACTCTTTTTAAATTTTCGAATGTGCGTACTAATAACAGTCAAGGGTCAAGGGTCAAGCATCACAATGTTGGTTGTTTTCTAGTCGACCACCATCCGAGTAAAATAGCCACTGTACAAATGAAGTCTCCTTATCAGCAGAATATGTAGAACTATCGTCTTTTTTCAACAGTTATCTTTAATGTTGTGTTTAGCACCTTTTTTGTATTGAATGTAAATGTTATCACCAAAAGTAAACGGAATCTTTTTCATAAACATCTGTTTGTCCTGATGGGTAAAATGATATTGATACAGCATCGTATCATTGGTGTATGACAAGACAAACATTGCATGCCAGGTTACAAGTCATGGAAATTTGTATATGTACCTGTTTTCTTCAGTAAGAACTAAACGTTTATGTATGAATTTATAACAGTGATGAATTGTACATAAAGGCACAGATCGTTTAAGTCTAAGTGAGTGCTGGAATGTCAATACAGAACGGGTCGTGTATCCCGACGGTAGAGTGCAGCCTCCTGTCTGGGACAGGTCAGATAAGGTGATTGTCTTCAATTAGAACGTCGATTGGACATCACCTGTGTATTTTAGCACCTGGTCGTTTAGCTGCTGCGTCTGTGTCGGAGATTACGAGGATAGTTACGGAGAGTATTCGGTCTGGGTTCTGGGTTAGCACGGGTCTGTGAAGGGTTGCTTTGACGTCCAGGTGCCGCCGCGTGACGCCGAGGACCGGTCATACACAATGTGTCGAGTGGACGATGTCTCCCGTAAGTCTGGTCCCGTCACCACCTTAATAACATTAAAACTTACATCAGGGTAGCACTAGGTACACGGCCTACTTACAGTGAGGCAAGTTCTTGGTACATTGTACCAGGACTGTGTCCTCTGTCCCGTATGTGTCGTAGGGATACTTCTACCGAACAATGCAATGGAGCTGTGATGCTGAGATATGGGTGTAACCAACGTGCTTTGGTTTCTCAAAACTTGTAAGATGTTCTCCATAAATTATATTTTACAATAAAAATATTGTTTAAGAAAAGATGGAATCTATATTTAAGGAACTTTTATGAAATTTGGACCAGTGAACTTATACCATTCCCATTGATCCTCTGAAAATTTGATGTGAATAGCATGTGGTTGACGCACAGATGGTATTTGTATTGTTAATGAAAGTATACGGACAGTGAGGTCAACTTATCACTAAATGATATACTTTATTAATTTTTTTGGATTTGGATTTTTTAACATGTATTGTTATCACCGAACATTGGCGAATACTTAATTTCTCAATCCCAAAGAGGATATGAGATTAATACAATATGCGTGTATCAGCAACAAATTACTTTATTAGACCCCTTGGTGACGGTTAGAATTGATATGAAAAGAAAACAACCGGAAATGTGTTTGAATAGATATATAAAAACACCAATAAATATATAACATATAAAAATACATATATGATATTTAATTATAAGCAATATACTTCAATATATTTATACAATATGTTAATACATACAATACATTAAAATTGATATACACTAATCAGTAAAATTGCAAAACAACATGAACGAATATACCATGTGAAATAAAATCCACTTGCACTATAAATTCAATTCACTATTTTACTTGTGGATGGGTTCTGATTACAAGTGGAATGACCCGGTGTTGGGTTTACTGGGACGTACCCTGTGATAGGGTTCACGAATGATTGGGACGTGCAACGTTATAGGGTTTACAAGTTATTGTGACGTACCCTGTGGTGGGGTTAAGGAAATACTGACGTCTCCAGCTACATCTGTATGAACATAAAAACAATATTAAGACGTACCCGGTTGAGAGGTGCGCTCAGGCGTTCCGGGGACCTACCCGGTTCTACTTCTCCCTTTATTGCAAGCTGATCTGACATTTGCGTAGTAACTTTCAATTGATCAGGAAATTGTGTGTTTTGCTGATATGTATATGTTTATATAGAACTCTCTACAGAACGGAAACGAGCGAGAGAACATTTTTGTGGATATTTAGAAATTAATTTACATCGATATGATGTTTACTTTAGAAGGTGCGATGTTTCTACAGTTATAATCCCGGTGTTTACTTTTCATTAAATGAACATTAAACTGATTGGCGCTGAGCAGTTGCTTGTCCAGAGCAGTGCGGGACTGTTTGATGTCCGTGCTATAAGTCGCTTGTTCTACCTGTTCTCGTCATTGCTCGGTCACGGCCAATACGTATACACATCTTCATTTGTTTAAACAGTTCTTTTGCACCTTTCTTTTGATGACGTGTTATTATAAGCGTCAGTAGTACCTGCTAGCATGCATCAAACATCCGACACGGTATCGCAGCATTTGAACATTTCACTAACGTGGTTAGCTTTATTTTCGTAACTGATTACTGTCCCTCCAGGATTTTTTTGTCTTCTTTTTAACATTTTCAAATGTTGTCTATAATATACATTATGTTTATGAAATATTGATAAACATACTGTTATGGTTAACTTATCTTTTTCGATTTATATTGGTATATGAAAGATTGTAAGCTTATCGGCGTGGTCACAGATATCTAATTGGGTAGGGAAGTCCTTCAAGTCTATGTATACTTGTCATTAACGCCTAACAAGAAACACACTTGATTGCTTCGTCAACAGCGCGTCGTGTAAACTACTCGGATTGACAAAAGTACACCAGCAATTACCTCCAATAATATTGTTCTTATTAAAAAGTGTAAAATAAATCTCATTTGAAGAAAGTGATAGGTCTATTTATAACCATTCTTATTTAACACTATCATCTAACTCCGATCAAACCAGGCCAAAGATATATATTCGTACATGTTTAAGCTCTTGACACGAGCTAATACTCCAAGGATCATATAGCCAATGCAAATATTCAAGAAATCGGTATCGGCTATTAGAAACTAGATGATTCATTATAACAAACACACAAACCTCCCTTCTATGTTTCACCAAGGGTAGTCCATAAAAAACGGTTATCTATCAAAGACACCTTGTTTCCTCTTCCACCAAGAATGGTTCGAGAATACCAGTCAAATACATCTCAATGGATTTTTGTTTTCCCAAGAAAAGACCGAGATTTCTTTTTCAAAGACAACTTGACAGTTGAATGCAATTTGATCCCTTTTTGTTTCCCAATGAAAAGACCGACCGAGTTTATATCTAGCAAAGACAATTTGATTCCTCTTTGATTGACAGACAAAACTAAAACTATGGCTATCATAGATACGGGGTCATTTTTTTCAATTAGGAGTTACATGTCTCATCATCGTTCACGTTTAATGATATATTACTTTTTAGATATTCTAGTTATTAATCAGTGGTGATTTAATACATCAGAACTTACTTTTCCTCACAATGTGTTTCATCGATTTAGCATCAAATAATGTGTTCACTTTATTTTGTTTGGGGTCTAACGGTCCTACTAAAGTGGGAAACAGTAACTGTTAGCAGATACACTTACCATACCGTTGGTATAACGTTTGATAAAGGTTGATCTATATTTGGCCATTTGTGTATTGTACAAGGGTATGGCTTTAACGGGGTACTGAGTATGTACGAGAGTAGGAGTACAGTGTGTTGTATGAGAGAGCGCCTGCTTTCAGCGTGTCTGCACCAACGTTTACTGTATACTTACCGATACCAATCAGCAGTCAACAGCGATACCACAACACAATATTCTTTGTTTTAACGTTAAATTCACATCATTTTAAAATGAATAGCAAATACTACTTCAAACAAAACGTACAGAAGACTGGTTTCTTTATTATTTTCTTGCTGCGTGATAAGTTAGCGGTAAGTGGTACGCTCTGTCGACAATATAAGTCTTATCACTATAAAAACAATAAATATCCTATAAAATGTTTATATTAAGTCATGATCAGATTTGGAACTACATATCTGCTTTTATGTCAACATTTTGGAAATTGCTGTTTAATTCGTTTGGCTGGTGTCCGGCTGATTGATGAGGCGTGCCATTTGTTGTTCCTGCTATGTAACTCCTGTTACTTTGCTAGATCTGTTGGACTCAGTAGCCCTTGAAAATAGAAAAGATAAACTTGGACCTGGTGTTAGGAAGTGGAACAGTAAAGCTGTTCGAATATTAACTTTGTTAGAAGAAATATAATTGTACGGGGTCATACATATAAATATGTACCCGCAATGTAACAAATGCTTCTGGTATTATTTTTTTAATTGTTTCGTCAGCACTACTTGATGCTGTTATATCAAATAGAATAAAGGTTTTAATTTTCATTCAAAAAGTACACATTGAAGTGACATAGGTTTGGTAATCGACGAATGAAAATGGGCTATTTCTTTCTAGGTCTTTTTGATATATTTACACTAACAAATAATCCTAGCAATCCACTAAATAATTAGGGTATACATAGTTTGTTAGTACCTAGTTTTGTTCTCGTCAACGTGCAAATTGCTTTTTTTTAAATTGATTTGTACAGTTCAGTTCTTTTCTATCAGTTATCAATTGAGTATGTTATATAACAAGTAAATAAGAGCACGAGAGGACAACATCGAAGTGGATCTCTTCGGCAATACTAAAACAAGTTCTACATATGACGCAGAAAACGTGTAATCACCCTGTGCATTTAGTCCACGGGTTTCCAATATCTTGGATATTGACGTTGTGGAATATATACTTTTGTGTGGTGACAATATGGTAAATTTTGTGTGTTGACGTTGCGGTATGATTTGTCTTTTTATTTATATTGTTTTTTATTTTTATCTATTATGTTCGTTGATACACATATTTCATCCTTGTGTGCTGTCGTTGTGATATGTCTTACTAATGAACACATAGATCTACTATTGCACTATATAGTTTGTCCTGTTTCAGTCGACCCGGCTTTTTCTTGTGAAACTTCGCTATCTATTTACCTTATGACTTGTTTTATTATTTAGCTAAACTTCAGTTATTTGTATTTTTAACTGAAATTTACACTTGCGCCCTCTTATTCAGAATGTATAAATATATCAGTAATCGCAGTCGTTTAGTTATTGATAGATATTTTAATAAGCTCTGTAGTTTACTTTCATACAATTAAGATCTATAACTGACATGTTCTGTATCCATGTATATTTTGTGCCTTTGTAATGCGATGTTCAAAGCTTAATTCACATGTTTTCCCTCGGGCACATCCCCATTTATTAAGGTATTATTGATTTGATTTCCTACCAAGTACATCTTCATTTTACTAGGGTTTTATCCTCTTAAGTAGGTCCTCAACAATCAACTGTTATAGCAACGCAGTAATTCCCTCAGGCTGCACAGTGGCCGGGCTGATGAAAAAGGAACCCTTAGTATATTTAAACTAATTATAAAACATTCATAAATAGGGGGACCCTGTATCATAGGATTTGTCACACAGGCTTGTAGCGAGTTTTTAGGGCCTCTACCTGCCCTATTGAACTGTGGAGAGTGATATTGACCAGGCCCGTTGAACACCCGTCACAACATTCTATCTCAGTTACCGCCGATCAATTAAAACGCCATGAATGGCCATGCTTATCCTAGAGATGAAAGGTTGGTCATTTGATGGCCCTCCTTTGGCGGGCATTGAAGGGGTGAAGTGCACCTCCATAGACTCCCTAACAACTCCCAGGACTTTGATCGACCCACTAGGTCTGAATCATTGTGTGGAAGGACAACCAGGTTATGACCTTATATGACCCACAAGTGGAACCAAACTTTAATAAACAAGATTATTAAAATTCCTTGTGGTTTCATCATTAAGGTTTCGGCTGTTTATACAGGTATGCTATTATACTCACAGGCCGCATTGTTAACACCAGGAAGTGACTTGTCCATCTGTATGGCTATTATGGTTAAACCTCTAATATACGTAAGCGATATTTGAGCTTTTTAGATGATAGAGTTATTCAAACGAGCGGACGGTTTATTGACGTTCATATAAGGGAGCATTTCCTAGAAAGGCATAGTCGTTTTGCTTTAGGAAATAGCACGTGTGTTGTAAGTATAGCTATTCGATTGACTCATGCCCTGCCGTCGATATCTGTATAGGATGGCTTCAGTTTGGGCCAAGTGATGGGTAAATAGATACCGGTAGAAATCAAAACTACAAGTCACGGTTGATTTAAATGGCTAATTAAGTTGTTGTTACTACACATTCAAACCCCTAATATGACATACGACTGGATATATGGCTCCAGTATTGATAGCTAGGTTAACGCGGAACTCGCGTACTAATGCCCGTGTCTGCACGATCTTATAAATTTCCGAACGTGCGTACAGAAAAGCTGACGTCATTTTACACTGACTGCCCGTGACCAGGGTATCACTGGATCTCACCCTGATTATATACATAGTTATCCATACTATACTTTTATATATCTACTGCTAATTTCCGTTCGTCTGGCATATTGTATTATCGGAACATCTCGGCTTACATCCCTCAATCGTCTGGCCAGTTTAGATGTGTATCGCGTCCCGGCCAATCTCACGGCAGTAAACGTCGCGCGCCTTCTGGCGGAATATGATTAAGACATCCCTGCTGATGACCTGGCGAGACACCTAGCATCAGCATACGACACTACTGTTGATCAAGTCGTCTGTTAGGTGACATACTCATATCATCCCAGTACAATCACTTCTCTGCCATGGCCACTTCCTTACCGTTTAATTGCATGGTCCATGCTTTAACCTTGCAATCAAGATACATCAACATATATCCAACAGCTCTTAAGTTTTTAAAATATTCAATTGTCATATTTAAATTTGGTCGAAAACCCAATTTCCCACTGACGTACCTACTTTAAACAATACTTACACTGACTAGCATGTATTACTGCAATCAGATTTTTAATGTTATCCCCATTACACATAAGTACTCATTAAAAGATGATTGCATTTGGACGTTCCTGACCAATTTGTCTGTCTGTTCTATAAAGAGAAAATAGTTTGTTTTAAGTAACCTGCTTGTCCCGCCTGATTAGAACAGGTTGCCTAACTGACTACGAGAATGTAAGTTACCGACAGACATCGGTAATATAACATACCAGACCAATAAATAAATATTTAGTTAGAATAGACGGCTTAATTCCGTTTGAGACCACGACAAAACCGTGTTAAATTAGTGTACAAATTACATAAACACATGTCAGAAATCACCATTCGCATTTTAACAACGCAGGCGTTTTGTATGAAAATTTTGATTGCAAATAGCATAACATGGTTTTCCACATAAATCTGTTGTGATTGCTGAACGGCGTTTTTATGTAGACAGCCTAACAATGCCGCCAAGCTATAATATAAACGAAGGACGTTACTATTTCACAAAAAAGTCATTTTTCAATAATGAATACCCTTATGTATTGTATCGTTATTATTTTTAATTTCTACGATATTTGGTTTGAAAATAAACTATTGACTATTAAAACAACAATATGGATAGTTTTCAATCAAAAAGCAAAATCACGATCATTTGTTAATCATCACCCTAATGATAAATACTTATATTTGTCAACAAAAAAGTTCTACAGCTTAAGTGATATAATACAACCATACCATTGTGATAAGAATTGTATTATAGGGCACGCGGTATTAAACAACAATAGTATTGACAACAGAATTGTGCTTCAGTGTGTTATTATATAAACTATCACTTTGTTATCAGTATTATGCTACAGAATACACTATATTCTCCCCAAACCACTATAGGTTTCCTCACTCCCGTCTCGTTGGATAATTCTGCCAGGGGTTGTTAAACTTATTTGTTTCCCACTGTCCGTTTTTCATTGTTCAAACTTAAAATTGTGACGTCACGTAACAATGCTTTGCGATCCGATCAGAAACAGGAATAATGCATTTCCCAGGGAAACATATGAATCTCTAGATATGATATAATTACCTGTAGTTACCTATACATTGTGAATCCGTGAACATACTGTCTGATAAATACCAGTAGCTAACTTTTACCCTATCATTGCCGTGAACATCTGATAAATGCATTCACATTTCGCCTCCAGAAAAATTTAATGTGTCGGGGATGACAAAAGAAAAATCGCTGTTTCCTTCAAATATACTCATCAAATTTATTATTTAATAGAAACGACGCTATCTAATTGTACGACACTTGTGTACTGTTTTAGTATTTATACGTCATTCGTTAGATAAACCTGAAATCATATTGGACCAGCTCTACTTTTTCTATGTAGATGATCTACTATATATAATTCTAACACTATCATGTCCAGCTATCTGTTATTCTGTACCATTAACGTTGTTCTATTAAGAATTATTATAGTCAGGAATTATCGTTCCTTTTAAGTGCAGACTTATACTCATTGTAATATACGTAATACATGTTTAATATGTGTCTGTATACACGTTTTTCACGTGTACAATATTGTGACTCAACTCCCTCCCAAAATCTATTTAAAACCAGTCAAGTATGAAACAAGCTGTGCCGGTATGTAATCGGCAGGAAATTGAACAAGTTCAATCGAGTATCAAATGATGTGATCCCTCCGTGTTCAATGGTACACATGGGTGTGACACGGTGTTACACTGACGTTCACGGTTCGGTTCCCGGGGTGAGGCTCATTCGACATCACATCATATGAGGGTACGACAACAGTTCCCACACAGATTTCATTAATAACAGTCTAAATTAATTTCTCTTGTCATAAAAGAAACACATGTTAAATTTCGATTTCACAGGGACTATGGGAAAATACTGCTGCGGATATTTACTAAAATTTACTATTGAGCCTATTTTATTTTCAATAAATGTTGCTGTTACGCCATAAAGCGTCCAAAATGCAATAATGATGTCGTTCTTGTTTTATGAGAAACTGTTGAGACTTGGGAACATCTGATTTTTACCTTTTGATTTTTTTTTGTCTCTATTTCTGGATTGGCTTTTAATGGCGATGTGAATTTCAATTTTGTCTAAGTGTTTTAAAATGAATCGTGCAACATGTTCTTCCTTGTTTACTTTATTGTCAGAACTGGTGGTATAGTTTCAACACTGAATATATCTATAAATAGCGTAGCATGGTAGTCGTCACAACGTGGCATATCATATAACAGAAGTTCACTAATATGATGTTTTAATATTATAAATATCTTTATTTCATACCTCCCATGCTGTATTTATGAAGTATGGGTTAAGACAAATGCTGTGCATGTCTTTTTTATATGACAATTACTACGTTAGGACAATTTTGCCCTATACCCGCAACACCATTTATTCAAGTATTTGGATTAATGACACATTAATATTAGATTCACTCACAAGGACTCCAGAGCAAAGACAAACTGTCTACGAATAAAGAACGATCAGAAAAATCAACGTTCAAATCTTGAAAATACATCAAAAAGCATACGACGAAAGAGTCTCTCGCACCTGTGAAGTTAAGCGTAAAGCCCTGATGTTTTTGGGTGTGTCTTGCGTCGTACAAAGGCGTCCGCCCTCCTTTTTCCAATCAGTATCGATACTCTACGCCTAGTTATGTCACACCAGCTCCACCCTCCGGTGATTTTCAATGATCGATCATTCTGTATACATTTGTTTGATAATAATATTTTGGTATAGACATTAATCGTTATTCCTGAGTTGGTAGACGTATACATCTAATGTACTTCTCATGAGTCTACTTGTATTTATATACACACTTTAGTCCTATACTCAGCTGTTCAGAAAATATCAAATAGTATAAAAGGGAAACACAAAAACTGACTTTCATATTGCAATTAAACAATTTATACAATTGGTATGTTCATTTGATATTCTTAATGTTTAACCTGTGTATTAATGTAAATGTACTCATTATTGACGTTCTACTGTTCCAAGTCAATGAAAGCTGGCCACGTTTTATTAATAATCCGGCAGGAATTTCACAAATACTTTTATTATTATTAACAATTAATTTTAAACATATTATTCAGTTTGTCAGTTACATTTAAATTATATGAACCATATCTATATACCAATTAATAAAATCGTTTAAGTACACCCTTCCTCATTGTGATAATATAAATATTGCGGTTGTAGTTTGTATAAGCGTAACGTGTAATCGCCAGTGACTGACGGATAGCTGTAGGCCGTCAGACCTAATCCTAGATCATCCCAGTGATAGGCCTCGTTTGTCTCTGTAAATATCAATTGATATCATCGACGATGTCGACACACATCCACGCACCTGTTGGAGGGGATCCCGTCCAACTATACCTCCAACTACCACAATAGAATTAAGCAAAGTTTTGGATATGTTTGAATCCGTAATTGAAAGATTTTAAGAAAAACACGTTTACGTTATAAATTACTTCTGCTTCCAACTATGTTAGTTTTACTGTCGTTAAGATATTACGTTCATAAAACATCAAAAACAAATAAATACAGAATTATACATCACGTCTAGTTTATAGTAGCAGCTTTGTATATCCATACCCCAGGTGGAAACCTGTTCGTTGTATTCTCCTACGAAGCGGCCTAGTGGAGTCGGTGTTAGACAATGTGCACCGAGAATGGCCTCCATTTTATCTTATTTCAGTGTATCGCTTTCAGATAAAAATCTTTGTTCTAGATTTAATGTTTAAATCAAACAAGGTGTTTTTGTCAATTAAATCGCATTAAAATCTATACTCCACTCCGACGTTTTATATACATCCCAATGTAAACATAGTCCATACATTCAAACATTGAATGGTTGAAGAGAGCTATCTTTAGATTAGAACTGTGTTCAGACGATCTCCTTATTGTACAGTTGTACGTGCAATTAACTCATTTTACTGAATCAGGTACGTTTGAAAACAAGCAGATTACATAATATTGAAACACTGGGGTAAAAAACACATTAGAAAGATTACAATCATGTCACGGCCTTGGGATAACCAAATGTCAGGCAACACTCAATCCTACAAACGTCAAAATAAAAATACGTATAGACAAGCTTAAGGTAGAAAAAGGGAAGTTAGGTTTGGAGTGGGGCCATGATATGATGACAGTTTCTGGAGTAAAGGATGTACACCTCGTCTTTGAAATTTGGTAAGCAGTTTAGCTATACTTAAAATATCTATTCTTTGATTTGTTATTAAGTGGTTAATGTATTTAACATCATGTTACACCTCTACCATTTACTCAGTCAAATTAACAAGGATAATGACAACACAATCTGTAGTATTATGGTCATTGATAAACTCGGTCTGCCTCGACTCAGTTTTCTATGTCCACTTCTTATTCTAAAACGTACCAGTGAGAGTTATGATAACGTCGTCTCAGTGTGTCGACTAGGCATGAATCAATACTGGCCCCGCTGAGTAAATCACATACGTCTCAGTCAAACGTTGAAAGGTTATGTAATATTCAGCAGTCCTAAACCAACACCACCTGGTAAACGACCTATAGGATTTGAATATGTAGCAAAGCAAAATTAAACTGTATAGTGTGTAAGTACACTACCTAAGAGGTACTGAGGTTATATTTGAACTAACATTAGGTACATATCACATTAAAAATAAAATATCATTATATTCATTTATTTATATGAAACCTTACTTTGATGTTTTCTGAGCTTGTAAATTGGAACACCTTATCAAACATATAAAAATGAAGTTTGAAGTGCTGTTGTACTGTTGTAATGATATCATTTTCTATTGTCAGCTCCTGCAAAGTTTTATCTTAGTTTCCACATGGAGTTGTTAATCTTATAGTTTCGATTTTTAGTTATTTACCTTAGTTTCGATATTGATTTAGTTATCTATGTTTCGATATTGAGTTATTTATCTTAGTTTCGATATTGATTTATTTATCTTAGTTTTTTCAATATTGATTTATTCATTTTGGTTTCGATATGGATTATTTATCTTAGTTTCTATATTGATTTAGTTATCTATGTTTCGATATTGAGTTATTTATCGTAGCTTCTATATGGAGTTATTTATCTAAGTTTCGATATGGAGTTATTTTACCTTGTTTCTATATGGAGTTATTTATATAAGTTTCGTTATGGAAATGTTTTTCTTAGTTTCGATATGAAGGTAATCATCTTTGATCAATAATGAAAAGAAAATAATGTATTTTTTAGTCACCAATTTCATGATTAATATACAAATCAAAATTGACAAATATTTTGTTATTTTTCTAAACTTAGTCTTAATTTTATTATTCCTATACATATTAATAATAGTGTTATTGGTATTTCCATGGAAAAGATTAGACATGAAAAAATAAAATAATGTACATATTTTGAGTATGACTCGATGATTGAGCGGCAATACATATATTGATACGTATAAATATACAATTCATATATAAGCTGTATCAGAGTGATAACAGTTTGTGTTTATATGGTTTAACAGGTGATATTATGAAGGTATAAATTGGCAACATTCTGATTTCTGTTAAAATGATAATATATATCCCAAAGATGGAAGTAAAAACATAATTTTGTCATTTTATCCGGAAAAAATTGGTTACTTAAATAGGAACGGTAGCGACACCTGTAAAAGGTGCAGACAACACGAAACCAACACGAACGGTTGTCCGGAGACTCCGTGTGAACGTTTTCTTTTTTACAATAACTCACATTTAAGGGTGTGTACTTTTTTAATATGATTGGTATTGTTATATAGATGCTTGTGTAATGCAACATCCGCCATATCTTGTTTTCCTCATAACTTGAGTTAATGAGTTCATCATGCTTTGTAGCTTTAAATCAATGTATTTAGAAGAAAAAAACAAGATCATAGGATATGATTGAGCTGTCTCAGTACTTAGGCTGTGTATCGTGCAGTTTGATTCTTTATTGTTTGACAGAAAACCAATATTCCTGTTCTCTGCCTATTTTGTTTGATACTAGACCTGTGTTTTATGGCGTTCTCAAACTAAACATTAAGACACAGCATAGCATCTATACAGCAATATGATAGTGTCTTTGAATAAAATGCAGGGTTAAGTTTTATGTTTCTAGGTGATTATTTTTAGTGTTACTATAGCAATACAACGATTTATTTTTGCTTCAGTCTTGAAAGCCCTCACAGCACTTTTTTCTTTGTTTTCTAGATAGTCTGGCTTTTATCTTTCATATTTGGGAATTGATGGTTTACTTCTTTGTGGTTTTTATGAAATTATTTCTATGACGAATTTCATGATAATATATCGCCATCGCCGTTATCGTAAAACTGGCATCCACCACTCCGGTTCTCAAATATAATATTCAATTTTAATATAATTGTGATATTAACATCAGGATAACTACCTATACCGGGAGGGATGTTTTACGTGTATTACCTGGAGACATTACAGTGTGTGTGGCTGCAGCAATTCATTTTAAATTGAGCTAATTGATTATCATAATTCTGTGTGTGCATGTATGGCCTATTTGGATTTTAATATCAGACGAACTAGTTAGGAATAATATCTAATGCACATTGTCATTATATTAATGTTCGCCTCTCTATAAAGCCTCTATTTTTTATTTGAAACAAACGACATTACCATTTTATATTTATATCTTGCACGTTGCATTCATATTAGATATCAAACCATTTTGTTTGTTGACTTTGTTGCATTTAAAAGACGTCCCCTCGTACAGGATAATATAACCGAGACAATTACTCAATATAGGCTTCACTGTTTTCATCATTAACCTGAATCTGTACATGTTCCAAAAACACATCGTTTGATGTTTAACAAGACTTCTATAAGATAATAATACCATTGTGTATAAAATTGTAGGTGAAATGTGTCTTACGTTAGACCGTTTCATAGCAATTTAAAGTAATGAAATGGTTAATACAATTTCACAACATGCATTACAGTAAATATTTCCTCCCCAGAACCTCACTACCGGAGGTGATATATTTCAAGTTTATCAAATTAAAAGCGCAGTTCCTAGGTATGTCTCATAGGAACCAAACATGTAACAATGTTATTACGTTGAAATTGTTTTTTTGTTGTGGTATTTTTTGTAAATGTTCTTATTTAACCATTGAATATTGTACGTGGCAGTTATGTTGGAACGTGTCAAGTTACATCTATTGTAATCTGTACGTGTGATAGGACCGTCATGGTGATTTATACTTGTAAAGCATTATAAATGATTTCTGATATCATGTCAAAGATACCTAATGGAAATTGATGGAACAATCACCTAAATGTTCCATATCATTTAATGGTATAAACTGTCAGAATAGTGATATAGCGAGGACTGCTATATATTACAACATATTATATTATTTTTACACTTCTGGTGTATTTTTCATGAATAAATATTGTGTTGCTGAGATAACTCATGTATTATACATAAAATATTTCACCACACAGTATACTGCCGATCGGTACCCCGGTGTTACCAGAAGTGGATATTGTTTAAGTCTGATGGTGTTGTTGTACTTATCACACGTATAGTGTACAGCACCAGACACGGGGTAAATGGAAATGCTTTGAAGTCAATATCTGCCTTTAAATTTAAAAATGATTTATAAGCAAATGTATTATGTAACACGTGTTTTTCCATGAGCCTACCGTTTTACCGCGCGCATTAATCTTAACTGTTGTATGAGAGCGGTTCTGATTGGATGAAGGTGTGCTGCCCCTCTGCCAGCCTCCCTAATCACCGTGTAATGTATGCCTCCTCTAAATCCGTTATCGTACGATCGACATCAGTAATAGACTGTATCATAATTCACAGCAGCTAACAGCTATGTAGGCAAGACAACATATTTTGTTTAAAAGTATTTTTTCTTATTTTATAAGGACGGACTATTGTTTATAAAATTGATGTACATAACGGTATTGAAAATACATTGAATTCAATACGCAAGAAAAAAATCATCTTTTCATATAAAAAATGAAAACTTCGATAGAACGACGTTAAAAATGAATAAATCTAAAAACCAATAAGTGCACTTTGCAAATATAAAAAAAAAATGCATTTGGCACCAACATTATTTTTAAAAAAATGACTGAATTTGTTCTAGCTGTTTTGGTTAAAAAGAAATCAATTCTTTATCAGCTCTTTTCAAATATGTTTTTACCATTTCACAATTCGCAACTGCGGTACGACATTTGTTTGGCTTTGGTGCTTATTATTACAATAATTGATCAGGGAAGTGCATTTCTGATACCTTAAGACGCCCAATTGTTATAGGTAACGGTTACATCTAAAATAATCTATAAGGCTTTAATGACCTGGACTGTATGAATTAGTGTTGAATGACTCATTTCAAGTATCTTTATGAAGATGTGCCGAGTATTGTAGTGTTGCCGAAGCCTGGGTACATCATTGTGTATATTTACAAGTCGAAATAATGACAAATCATCTGACAATATTCAACACAGGTGCTTCTGTCGCACGTGCGAGGAACACAATACGTTGCTACCGACCAGACATTGTTCAAACCATCCTTTGTGATATAAATAGGACAAGTGACATAAATGCGTATGTAAATGACAATAAATCAATTACCAGTTATATAAATACAACAGAAATCACCCAGTAATGATGCAGGGTGTCGAGGCGTGTGTCACGAACAGAAACAGAGCTTGTGTCGCCAAGGATTTCCATTATAAATATTATTGGTATATTACTCATCCCCAACCTATATGTGAGAAACACTAGATGAGAAAAGATATTTTGAAAGATCAGTTTTGGTCAGTTACAATATACCAGATTAATGCCGTCTTTCACAAAGATAAATAAGTCCTTAATGAGAGAAAATAGAAAAAATCTACACTCCTGCAGGAATAGATATAACGTTGTGAGAACGTAGTAACTAATAATTTTCCATTTCTCTATGTTTTAAGTAAATAATTCCAGGACGAACGAAATTTGGTATACCGTATTTAACTCCTGTTTCGAAGACTTTCATTTCTAATCAGATGTATTGCTCCTGTTGTTGTTTTCTTGTTCGATAACGGTGTAGTATCTTTTGTCCTTGTGTTATGACGCTGTGGTATATAGAAACAATAATGGAAAAATTCAAATCTTTAGAAATAGAAATCATCGTTATAAATGCTATTCGATGTTATTTAATTCCAAATTTTAGATTTGCTTTGTTACTGGTTCTGTTTTTGGTTTATAGTAGCAAATGAGACCCAAAAAGACTGTTCCTATTAGCATTAACGTCTTTTCCCCCCTGGAACTACTTTTAAGATTTTCCAATAAGCTCGTATGGTGTGTATGTGATTTTCACCCCATTCATACTTTCATTAACGTTGGAAAAATCCGGATTCAACCCCTTTATATATTATATCTCCACCGTCTTCACGTGACCTCTGCAGTTACGAGGACGTTAAACCTAAACAAGAAAACAAAGTTTACATCTACGTAGTGCTTTTTCATTATTGCGATATATACATTGATGCCAAATAAATTACTTGTTTCATTTGGCAACTAAACCTGTATACAAATAATCATTTTTGGCAAAAGAAACATTGTACCTTCATATAAATCTAAAGACAGGTTCATGAAGCTAAACACAAGATTTTGGTCAATGTTGATAATAGATATTAGGAACGTTTGTCCCGTCTGTGAAAATTGGTAATATAAATTTTATTATTGAGCAATTTAACGCTTGCCTAACTATATGGATAACTGTTGAAGAGGTGCTAAAAGCCAGAAGTTTTCATTAAAGTCGTAAAACTCAATTTACTAAGCATTACTCAATACCTACGTAACTACCAGGACAAAGCTTTCTAGACGCACATTGTGTCTGGGAAACAGGCCCGGTTTACACCAGTTTACCTGTGAAGCTCTTGTCATTTTTTATTGTTTTCCCTTTAAAGAAATATCTGATTATGATAAGATTATGCAAACCCTGTTTATACATACATATAAAAAATCTTTTCTTTTTTCTTTACTTTCAGATTTCACAACCAAGGTCGCCATCGCTTCTATAGGAAATATTTGGAAGTCTACAGGAGTAAAAAGAATTGATGCGAACGATAAACTCAAAGAAAAAACTTCTATTATAAACGTTTTAGCACGAAACGTTCAGAATCTGATTCTCTCGTAGACAAAACCCTGGCACCTATATATAGACTTAAAGCTTTCGTTAACCCAGAGAGCCAGACGCTGTCGAAAGTTTCACCTGTTGAACAGCCAGAGGAAGAATAGAAACAACACAAGCTGAAGAAGGTAACGTTTTTATACTATAAGGTCTAACACACTAGCTAAAATGTCATTGTATCAGCCATATTGTTTTTCTCTGATATTGTAAAACGGAAATCTCATTTCGAGGGTTACTAGAAATAATACTTTGATGATCTGAAGAAAACTTTAAATCAGAGCAAACAACATACTCATATTGCGTTCTAAGTTACCTGCTTTTATTTCTTTACGATGTAAAAAGTTGAAACAAAACTTTTTTATACCCGATTATGATAAAACTACAAGACAGAAACTGTTAAACTTAAATGGTCGATTTTCCTAAACTATACTCCAAAATGTTGTAACATAATTAACATGACCCAAAGTATCTCTGAACAAAATTAGTGTTAAAAAGATAGTTACTTGTTATCGTCTTTATTTATTGCAGCATTATCACATATATTTCGTTCGTCAACTTGACTTTTAGTGGGTTAAAACATCTTGTTTGTGACAATAACGGCAGTTTACACCTGATGGCTATATACAGGTTAAGATCCATCGAATTATGGTAGAATTTATTTCCAATCTTATCAGCTCAATCATAAATAAGTTATATATTTGAAGACATATAAGTTAAGATACAAGCAAGATCGCTTACGTTTGAGTCTTATGATTTACGACATTCCAAGGAACAAGTGTAACAAGTCGTTATGTTCTGTGGTCAGTTCTTTGAACATTTACACAGCAGGACTGATATGATAGTTATATACTCCAAGATGCCTTGCATAATTTCGATCACATGTTAACAAGATTTATTTTCTTTAATATTGAGCTCACTATTGTAGGTTAAGAAACGTGAATCTCTTAAACGACTAGGACGTAAACACGTATATGTAGCAATGTAATAGAGAAAACCGAATTAACTCATTTCCCAAAGGTTAAAAACAGAAGGGAAGTGGATAACTGCATAAAACAGTTATAGCGAATCCAAGGTTGTTAGAACTGAAAGTCGATTGTCTGTCGATCATCTCTGAGGTGTTACATCACGTATTGTAAGTCTGATAACGACGGCCTCGCTACAGCGATCACTGTGTTTACTTTGTCTTTTCATCTTCCACGATTTCAAATGTCAATGACTTTTTATTCAGCTGCCGTTAACTGAAATTCCATTTAGCAATTGTTTACCGTACAACACTCTCCAACATGAACTTTTATTTGACTTTTAGAGGAAGATGCGTACAGGCTTTTTATCTGTCGCCATGGAAGGGACGTAGAGGCATTGTTAATGACATTGTCGTTATCTTGTAACTGAACATGAAGCATATTTTTGTATACATTATTAACTCGTTATGGAGGGTGCGCAATAGGTTCCACGCCAAGCCATCGCTCATGTGAAATTGAGCAAATGACAGGCGTGCACGGTCTGTTGGCACTACCAGTATCTCAGCCACTCACCTCCCTCCCTGCTGGTTACAATTTTAAATCAGCGGTTCTCGGAGTGTCATAATATAAGGCTCTTCAAATGATATTTCACAAATATTCCTTTCTTGTATATATGATACTTTTAATTTCACTAGGACTAAGTAACGCTTTCGATATACCACAGAATAATGAGAATTCAGAAAATAATGGAACGGAACGAATTGATGTCATTACGCAAAGTTTGGAAAACTAAGGGAATATGACTAAATCCCAGATTTCATCTGATGCTTGGTCAGTAAAACCAATAAAATGCTTTTAACAATCGGTTTTCATCCTAGTCGTTATAATGGGGTAATGGGATAATCATTAATTAATGCTGGTATAAGAGAAGTTTGTGTGGAGAAGTTAGGTAAATCATTCACTAAATTATAAGCTACGTTGTAAACACACACAGATAAAACAAATCAAGAATAATATAAATGATGTGTATATATAAAAAAAAAATGAGATAACTAGCAATTATTCTATCACATTGATATACATAATGTTAACAAACATGTAATGTTGAGTTTTGAATATGTTGCAACTTTAAGAGAGAAAGCTAAAAACTAAAAACTCGAATATAAAATCGGTATTTTACTTTTTAAGCAAAATAAAACAACAACGAACTATTATATAGGTATTTAACGTCTACAGGTCGCATGCGATGCAGAAATCGTAAGTCGAACTGAATGCCCGTAGTATATACTTTAATGCTAACACGGTAAGAAATTCCTGACTTTTTGTAAAAATGAAAACACACTTTTTTTTAAAGTAAACATATGAGAACACTGTTTGTCATGCTGATACAAAATTTGCTTTATCTTCAAATATAAATGCACTTGCCATACTCTCTAACGTCACCGTGCTTAAAGTCCGACTCGAGCTGTACAGAGCGCGGGCTTGTATCGACCTGGGTGTCTATTACCCAGGAACAATGTCCGCTCACCGATATACGTTAACTAGCCGAAAAGGCCTAAAAGCGGTCTTCTATGTACCCAAACCCTTCGGCAGTCTGCTAGTTGATGCTTGACAAACAACAGTAAAATTTATTATATTTGTTTAAACATTGAATAATAAACATCTCTCTTTAGCGTTAAGTCGATAAGCATCTGTATCATAAATCAGCTAGTCGTATAAAACACAAGCACGGCTTTGGTTTACGGGTCCTTTGGTCCGTCAAGTGAAAAGGGTTCTCTTCTACCCAGGTGTTGTGTTGTTAATTCCTTAGATACAGTGTACCGAGTATTGTAAGTCCCAACACGGGCCTTAACTGTAATCCAGGTATATTTAGGGGAGCAGAGTCGAGTATGTTAGTCTCGGAGAGGGGCCTAACGGTCACCCGAAGGTATAAGGAAAATATGAGTACGGTCTAACTTAGGGACACCATTAACTGTCAGGGTAATGTTTAATGGAGATGCAAGTACGGTCAGTCTCGGGGAAGCCTATCTTAATGTAAAGTAAAATTCTCAGTACGGTGATATTCAAGTCGGCCTTAACGGTCTCTTAGTGAATGTGTAAAAAAACGAAAACGGTTAAGTCAGGAAGGGTCTTAACAGTCACATTTATTTGTTAGAGGAATTCGATGACAGCTTTACTCTTAAATTGTCATACTGCATTCTTCATTAGGGAAATCCGAGCACAGGAAGTGCTCTTAAGGACACTAAAATGTCCAAACGGGATCCGAGTACGGTTATACCCATGTAGGGCCATAATGGTCTATAAGGGAAATCCGAGTACGGTTATACTCATGTAGGGCCATAACGGTCTATAAGGGAAATCCGAGTACGGTT